>OZ059795.1:7366099-7520212 GCA_964057025.1 Standfussiana lucernea
ACAGCGATTAGTGATGTAAGAAATGAACCATCGCAACAAGTTACCACGAATACCATTGAAGGCTAATCGGCTCAGCAGTAGTTCATGATCCACCTTGTCGAAGGCCTTCTGAAAGTCCGTGTACACTGCATCAACCTGTATACGATTATCCATCTTGTCAAATAGGTCATTAGAGAAAACCAATAAATTCGTTGTGGTTGATCGCTTTTTTACAAAACCATGCTGTTGTTGTATGATGGCGTTCTGAAGAATAGGGTACACTTCGTTATGTATAAGTCTTTCGAAAAGCTTCGACAAGGTAGATAGAATAGAAATTGGGCGGTATTGCTCAACACTACGTTTAGATCCGGCTTTGTGCACAGGCGTGATATAAGCTTGTTTCCATACCGACGGCATGACACCTTCAGTGATGCATTTGTTGTAAATTATAGCTAAGGGTCTACATATAACAGTTGCAGTATTTTTGAGAAAAAACGCAGACAGACCATCTGGACCTGGGCCTTTAGTTGGATCCAGCGATTTTAGTTCTGTCATTATCTTTTCCTCTTTGAAACGAAGGTCAGAAATAACTATATCATTAGAAGTTGTTTCAGGAGGTGGCTCCCATCGAGAAAGGGCAGGTGAAGCAGGTTCAAATACGGAAGAAAAGAAATCGGAAAACATGTTGCAAATCGATTGAGGATCGTTGGATACAATGTTGTTATATTGTACTTTTGCCGGAATACCGGGTTTGTCTTTGCGATTAGAAACATAGACCCAAAAATCTTTGATATTCTTATGAATGCCATCCTCAATCGACTTAATGTATTTAGAGAAACATTTATCGCAGATTTCCTTAAATAACGTTCTGTGTTGCGAAAATGTTTCGTAGTCTGCAATGTTGCCGTATTTCTTCCATTTGACCCATGACTTTTGTTTTTTTCTAAATGTGCTAATTAACGATTTGGAGAACCAGACTGGAAAGCCAGCCGTTCTGAATGCGGATAGTGGTGTGTGCTGCTTTATAATATCATCAATCTTATTGTAAAATGTGCTAAGTGCCTCTTCGGACCCTAAAGGGGTAAGAAGTTCCGACCAGTCAGTACTCTGAATTTTACGGTTGATGTGCTCATAGTCAGATTTATAAAAGTTGTATTTTTGTAGCGGTCGCTTTTTCATGGGAAGAGTTTCTACATTTAGACTTATGTCAATAACAAAAGGAGGGTGATACGTGTCGATTGGAAGCAGAGGCAACAACGCACTCGATACCTTACATGGGTGGTTTGATATTAGTAGGTCAAGAATTTTACCATTGGTATTTGCCACGCCGTTGTATTGAAAAGCATCAAGTAATGACATTAAATTATTTAACTCAAAATTTTTGTTATACGCAGACGACCTTAAGGTATACAGACCTATTCGAAGCATACAGGATTGCCATCTTCTCCAAGAGGACTTAGACAGACTGACGGACTATTGTTACTCAAGTAAGCTTCTTCTAAGCATCCCCAAGTGCAACTATATTAATTTTACTAAAAATAAAAACATTATTAGGTTTGCATACTCTTTATGCAGTACCTCACTCAATAATGTCAACTCGGTACGTGATCTGGGCGTATTGCTTGATTCCAAACTCTGCTTGGACTTACATGTCGAACAAATCCTGAATAAGGCATACAAGATGTATGGGTTTATAATGAGATCCACTCATGACTTTAAACGGACCTCTTCGTACCTCTGCTTATATAAAACTTTAGTCCGCTCACAGCTTGAATACGCCGTACCCATCTGGAACCCGTACTACAAGAAGTATAATGACATGTTAGAAAATGTCCAACGCAGATTTCTTCGTGCAATGCATTATAGATGTCACAGAACGTATCTACCGTATGACCGGTTGCTCAATAAATACAAACTTTTGACGCTCAGCTCCAGACGAAAACAATTAGAAGCAATGATCTTATATAATATTGTTAATGGCAACTTTGACTGTATCGACCTGAATAATGTATTGTGTTATGCGGTCCCCAGAACTGTTCATAGACGGCAGGTTCGTGCAGGTACACTATTTGCAATAGGTACCTGCCGATCTAATACTGGCGAACGGGCACCAATTCGGCGAATGACAACATCATACAATGAAGACCTTGAACATGTAGACATATTTACATGCTCCGTGAAAAAGTTTCGAAGCCTTTTGTTTGAGACTCTTGAGCTCCTGTATTAATTAATTACTTATTATTCTAGGTAAACAAATTAGTAATTTTATAATAAGCATAAAACTTTATTTTTATTATTTTTTTCTCTTTCTGTATTTATAATTAGTGAATAACTGTCTTGCATGAACAGCTATTTCCTAGCATTTTAACATTTATTCGTTAATGGTAATCTGTGAACAGCGCTGTGGGCTACATTATTATTTAAGTTACTTATGTTATCATGTTCTTAATATCGCATAATGTAGCTGTTTGTTGTTCCAATTTGATAAAATAAAATAAAATAAAATAAAAATGTTACGATTTTTACATGTAAGCCTTTTTTTTTTTTTTTTTCCGGATGGGAAATCATCAAATGCCTTCTCCCGCTCTGGGCTGAGCGAGAGGGTGTGTCAGACTTTTACTGACTAAAACCCACCCATGTTCCTTCATCGCCCTTTGTGTTCCGGGGCCGCGGTATCTCTTTCGAACAACCCGCAGCACCCGGCAGGCATCGGCCCTTGCGGGCCCCTTTCCTATGCTGACATCTCTTTGAGGCGCGCGTGGAACACGAACGCGCCGTCGACACGGCCTGTCGTCCTAAGACGGAGGGACGGCGAGCTAGCCCTTAGCTCACCGTCCACAGGCCCGCGTCTACGGTGGCCGGGGGCCACCATGTGGCCCCCGACGCCCGGTGCGTCTCCCGCGGCGGCTGGGACGTGAGGAGGAACGCTCTCTCTCACGTTCCGCCTCCTCCTTTGCTAGCATGACTGCTTCGCAAAAGGAGGTGACGGCTTCCCATTCCGTCTCGCTCCGGACCATGGCTCGAACCAGGGCCGGACGCGAGAGGTCGCCGCCGCCGATCGCCGCTATGAGGACACGGCGTTGCTCCGCCCAAGCGGGGCAGACCTCCACCGTATGCACCACCGTGTCCTCCGGTCGATCCTCGCAATGGAAACACCCGGGCGTCTCCTCCCGCCTGATTCGATGCAGGAACCTCCCGAAACAACCGTGTCCGGTGAGGACCTGCGTCAGGCGGAAGGTGAGGACGCCGTGGCGCCTCTCAAGCCACTCCTCAACGAGGGGACTTATCGCCACTATCGTGGCGTGCCCTGCACGGGGTTGCGACAGTCGCTCTCTCCATGTCACCATGAGATCGGCTCGGAGGTTTGTCCGCTGAGCGGCAATTAGCCGCGGCAGCGGAGTAACCCCCCGGCGAAGAACCTCCGCGCGCCATTCATGTAGGCGCGCGAGGACTATCGCCTCCAGATCCCATGGTGGCAATCCGGCTAGGTTTACATGTAAGCCTGAATTCATACGGAGCGGTAATTCAAAGACTAGTTAGTAAGCTAACGTAGATAAGTAAAGTTCAGTAAGTGTCGGATAAGTTTTTAATCCCACAAATGATCAGTCATTTCAATATTTTTGATCAGCTAGGTCAAAACTTATGAAATAACTTGATATTTTTTGACCTTTTTAAAACACGCGGTTTCCAATATTTCTCATTGATCAGAAGATACGATTTATAACCATTGTTTAGGTATGCTGTTGTTAGACATAGCACTTTTATTACAGAATCCTAAATACATAACTACTCAATTATAAATATCTTTGCTATGAGCTAACCAGTTTAGACGATACCTTTGCGATTCATACAGAGCTTTGGCTTCCTACTTCAAATAAAACCCTGTACTGTGAATTTAGCATTAATTTTACTCCAAGGTAAATAAAACATTTATTCAGAAACAACGCCATTGCAAATTACCCATTTCAAAACAAAGACTGTGTAAGATTTTATTCTACCACTCATTATACTTTGTAAATAATCTGTTTCTATAACATTATCCGTATAATGGACGGAGCCCACCTTAATGCATCAATGGTTAATGTTCTTATACAGTACATTTCCATAAACGCCGCATTTAGGAACAAGCTCTCGTTTCACATTATAATGGGATCCATTTGGCTCTCTCTTGATAATAACTGAAAATTGTTTTATTACGCTGCACAGCGGATACATCATGGCAGACATTACAACATTTGTGCTAAAAGTACACGAGAAAGTAATGCTTCTCCTTTACATAACATGGCGAAGTACCCCCGATGTGACTCAAGACTTAGACTTACCATAACGAGTCTTGGTAATGCATTTTATTTACAGCCATTCAACGTCTGCGAAACTTTAATGGTTAGTGAATACTAAACATATAAAAAACGCTAATCTATCAAACTGCTCTCATGATGCAGGCATCGCGACATGACATCTCTCTTGTAACTTCGCAAGGAGAGTTAGAAAAATATGTAAATCTCGCTAAATTCAATTAGCAAATAGATATTGCCCACTATTATGTATTATAATTAGGGATGTTACGGAGGTGGTTTTATCGGAACCAGAGTCGGAGTCAGAGTTTTTAAATTTGGTTTTTCGGAGTCCGAATCGAAGTCGGAGGCGGAGTCGGAATCGGAGGCGGAGTCGGAGATGGTGGCATAAGAAAGATGTTTTAAGGGCAGGCAATAAAATAGTATATTAATCGGTCAGCCTCTTTAATTTAAATTAAAAAATAATAAACCTATATAATATAGGTGTCACAAACAAAAATAATCAGATTTTTATAACAGTTAGATAATTAAATTCAATTAATTGACTCCAAAAGTAGCAAATTATCTATATACTATAAAGTGGAAAGATAAGTGCATAAGATTTGGTCTACCAAATGTCAAAACTAGTGATTGTGACATAGCATTAGGGATCTCGCTCGACTCAAGGCAACAATGGGGTCCTCGTTTAACATCTCTTGCAGGACGGCTGAGTTCAGCAGCATATGCTGTTAGGAAAATCCATCAATTTACTGATACCGCGAGGTTAGTCTATTTTAGTTATTTTCATAGTATTATGTCTTACGGTATTTTACTATGGAGACGGGCTGCAGACATCGAGTCTATATTTATTCTGCAGAAAAGAGCCATCAGGGCCATATATAATCTATGTAGGCGCGATTCTCTAAGAGAACTGTTTAAGGAAATTAACATCATGACAGTACCTTGCCAATACATCTATGAAAACATGTACGTTAGGAAAAATCTGCATTTATTTAGTAAAAGAGGCGACAGACACCACTATAATACTAGAACCAGGGACTTACTTACTTACAGACGATCTAGTTCAGCCAGGTTTCAGGCTAGCTAATGTAGACTCATCTTTCATGGGGTACTATTTAAAATGTTACAATAAAATACCTCCCGGCATTCTACAACTGAATGAGAAGAAATTTAAATCTTGTATAAAACGCACACTATGTAGGCAAGCATACTATAAGTTGGGAGATTACATTGATGATATAAATGCTTGACTCAATGCTGGTCCTGCTCCACAACCATAGGGGCAAACTTATTGGTTACCATGGGAAGTTACTGTGGAAGCTGCAGAAGATTGTAAACATATCTTTGCATTGTATAGATTCAATCTCTTAGTATTGTATAATTGCATAGCACATGTGTGTTCCAGTACTATGTACGATAAAGCTACCATTTACATCTTTTATTGACTCGCATTTTCCCTGGTGGTTGAGAGAATGTCATGCTCACTAAAATGTCTCGTTGATGGTGGCGCGTGTGTCGGGTCGTTTAGTTCCCTTCAAAATAGCTGAGTTGAATGATGGGTGATCCATGCGTCATGTTCGTGAACGGGCGCTGTCAATAGACGATAGATGCCATGGATTAGTATATTTTTGAATTGTTGATTTTATCTTTTTACTCTGGACGCTCTTACTCGAACGTCTTTCTACATCGTTCTCACATATATGTATAAGCTCGACATGAATGATGTAACCAAGATTTTGTAAAAACATATTGATTTAAAAGAGTGTCCATGGAGTTTCTTGCCCATTCTTCTCCATAGGATCTACGCTTTCGAATGGGCAACTACATTACTTTCACAAGTTATTATGCCCTGTGACTGGAACTGTAGCTTAGTTTATTTTTTGTGTGAGATTCAAAAGTGCCTGTAATGGTCTAATTGAAATAAATGCTTTGTGTTTTGAGATTTTAATGTTTGTTTGTTTGTTTGCATTGAATAGGCTCCGAAATCACAAGACTGATTTGAAAAATTCTTTCACCGTTGGGAAGCTACACTATCTCCGAGTGCCATAAGCTATATTATATTATCAAAAAAATTAGGAATTCTTACTAAAACTCCAATAATGTAACCCAAGGTGTAAAAAATCGAGGATCGCATGCGCTGCTAAAACTATTAATGATAGAACAAAAAAATGTACTGCGACTTTGCAGAACACATCATTATCTACAAAAAGAGTCTCAACAGCATATGTCTAACTTTTATGTATATATGTCACAATAATTGTTCTTTTATTTTAAAAATCTAATTGAAATGCCGCCGGTAGAAAAGGCTCTTTATTTGTACCTTGGTAGTAATTCTTATCAAAATAAATTACTTCATACTCAAGACTGCTTCAATACCTTTATATAACTTTTTAAATTATTAAATTCGGACATTCCATTCGAAAGATATCACGAGTTCAAAAATGTAAGTATTAGAAAAAAGTCGCATGATCGCGCGCCGCTCACTCCGCTCGGCTTACTATGCGATGTAGGCGTCACTGAGGTACGGGAATGGAGTCAATGTTAAGAAATTCGGCTCCCTACGTAGCAGTCAAAAAATTAAATAAAAAAGTTTAATGACTTTTGTTTGTAGTTATGATCTTTTTACAAACATTAGAAATAAAAATAAAATAATCGAATATAAAATAATAACAAAAATATAATATAATAATAATAATATCCAAACTTTCTTTATAATGTACTCTTTTTTAGTAACTCGGCGCAAAAAGAAGGGTGTTTGTGTGAGTGTGTATGTGTTAAAATTTATACTTTTTGTTAAATACCCGTGCGAAGCCGGGACGGGCCGTTATTGAACTCTGATATTTATAACAACTGTTGTGTATAACCCATATTTGCAAAATAAAATTCAATTCTATCCTATCCCTTCCTATCCCGTCCTATCCCGTCCTATCCCGTCCTATCCCGTCCTATCCCGTCCTATCCCGTCCTATCCCGTCCTATCCCGTCCTATCCCGTCCTATCCCGTCCTATCCCGTCCTATCCCGTCCTATCCCGTCCTATCCCGTCCTATCCCGTCCTATCCCGTCCTATCCCGTCCTATCCCGTCCTATCCCGTCCTATCCCGTCCTATCCCGTCCTATCCCGTCCTATCCCGTCCTATCCCGTCCTATCCCGTCCTATCCCGTCCTATCCCGTCCTATCCCGTCCTATCCCGTCCTATCCCGTCCTATCCCGTCCTATCCCGTCCTATCCCGTCCTATCCCGTCCTATCCCGTCCTATCCCGTCCTATCCCGTCCTATCCCGTCCTATCCCGTCCTATCCCGTCCTATCCCGTCCTATCCCGTCCTATCCCGTCCTATCCCGTCCTATCCCGTCCTATCCCGTCCTATCCCGTCCTATCCCGTCCTATCCCGTCCTATCCCGTCCTATCCCGTCCTATCCCGTCCTATCCCGTCCTATCCCGTCCTATCCCGTCCTATCCCGTCCTATCCCGTCCTATCCCGTCCTATCCCGTCCTATCCCGTCCTATCCCGTCCTATCCCGTCCTATCCCGTCCTATCCCGTCCTATCCCGTCCTATCCCGTCCTATCCCGTCCTATCCCGTCCTATCCCGTCCTATCCCGTCCTATCCCGTCCTATCCCGTCCTATCCCGTCCTATCCCGTCCTATCCCGTCCTATCCCGTCCTATCCCGTCCTATCCCGTCCTATCCCGTCCTATCCCGTCCTATCCCGTCCTATCCCGTCCTATCCCGTCCTATCCCGTCCTATCCCGTCCTATCCCGTCCTATCCCGTCCTATCCCGTCCTATCCCGTCCTATCCCGTCCTATCCCGTCCTATCCCGTCCTATCCCGTCCTATCCCGTCCTATCCCGTCCTATCCCGTCCTATCCCGTCCTATCCCGTCCTATCCCGTCCTATCCCGTCCTATCCCGTCCTATCCCGTCCTATCCCGTCCTATCCCGTCCTATCCCGTCCTATCCCGTCCTATCCCGTCCTATCCCGTCCTATCCCGTCCTATCCCGTCCTATCCCGTCCTATCCCGTCCTATCCCGTCCTATCCCGTCCTATCCCGTCCTATCCCGTCCTATCCCGTCCTATCCCGTCCTATCCCGTCCTATCCCGTCCTATCCCGTCCTATCCCGTCCTATCCCGTCTAATTTCTGTTAAATACCCGTGCGAAGCCGGGACGGGCCACTAGTATTCAATAAACAACAGCTTTGTCTCCTTCCAATCTATTTCTTAACGGGTCATAAATTAGGCCAGCACCACTAAAAAGTCCGCGCCGCCGCGCCGCCGCGCCGCTATGCGTCGACCTCCGATTTAAAAGTACCGGAACCGGAGGTGTAAGATCAATCGAAAGTTCCGACATATCGGAGTCGGAGTCGAAGCTCCGTAACATCCCTGATTATAATGCCAGACTAAATTACAATTGGAAATCAGCAGACGCACAAAGGGAAAAAGTACCCACATAAGTATTACGTTCATTCTTTAGCCCGCTGTATGAGAAAAGTAATAAAATTACCTACATTAAAACTTCATCACGATTGTATTCGATTCATTGGTTGGCTTCGTCCCACCGCACCGTCTAGAGTTAGTTCTTGTTCTATGTCTATTGAAGTGCTAACAAAGCTACTTGTACTATTATTGTATCCTGTGACAAAACTTTCATTATTGAAGCGTGATTGATTACTTGATCTGGGAATGGAACTGATTTTATTAAGCAAAAAGTGTCTATCGAGCTAATTCTCATCACTTCAATCCAGTATTTGTACCTATTCGCTACAATACCGTTGCGTTTCTTGTGAGCGATGAGTAAAAAATTGTCACTAAGCTGACATCATGGAGATTTTTGTACCCTGTGTTGTTTTGAACCCCGTTCAGTCTAGATAACAGGACAATGTTGCTTGCTATGAGCTCATGTATCGGGCCTATCATAGATACATACACACACGCGATCTACGAGGTCCATGTTCAACGGAGAACACTGACGGCTGATAGTTTCCTGTCAGAAAATACAGCGAATCTGGAGTAAAGGAGGAGCATTTTTTATGAATGATCCCCACAGGATTAATTGATTTATGATTGTCTACAATAAATCTTAAACCGGATGAAAATTTAAACGTTCATAGTATTTTTCTCCTGGGTTATGTTATGTTAACACATCGTGAGTCAAATTCACAATATTAAACTTGTGTTGTGTACAGCGTTGACAACAGACAACAGGCTAACCCTACACATCAACACAACACACAATACATCAAGGTATTATATCTACTTATATTCGGCGTGGTGTGAGCACAACTGCACAATGTATCTCTCCAGCGAGTGGGCGGATTGCGCTAAGTGAAATAGGAGTTGACGCCTCCGAACGTCGGCGTTAGTATTTTATTTCATTAGGCTCCATGTTTATGCACGGAGCCTTCCTACACACTCTAAAGGCTTAGCCAGACGATAGACGGACAGATTTATTATCGCGTGTTTTAAAACGGCTACGTACATTATTTTAGAATGGCCTATAAAACTTTTCAGAGACAGTGCGAAAAGATGTGGTTAAAAGAAATGCGGCTGGCTTTAAAGCGCAGATACAAATAGACATCTTTATGACTATTTCTATCTTTGTCGTTTATACTAACTTCTAAATGCATAACCAGTGTGTGGAACTCATAGAAGTTAGCGAATCTGAAGTGCAAACTGTTGTCGTTGAACTCACTGACCACTCACCGCTGACTGTTGAGGCTTACCTACACTTATGGCTATTACTTTAATGAAAGCCGTTTGTATTCCATGCCACACCACATTCACTAGCTTGTAAAACTATCTTAGAGATATTACTGAATGATGAAATAAAATAATGTTGCAATGAATACTCGACTAGGTACAGGAAAGATAGAACCTTTTGACATGTTAATTTTCAATGGGTTGCCAACTGTCCATACTACCGATTGTAGTATATTACTTCATTACAATGAAATTATGTAACCAAACACAGCTGAGGACAGGGCTTAATTTGCTCTGAAGTCTGATCAACAACTTGACGAAACAGGTAACTGTGGTTTAGATGTACCTACAGGTACTTTAAAACATTTTCATTCTATAAATTTGGACAACCTATCATTTAAGGCCAACAATCTGGCACTGCTAAACATAATTAAGCCAAGCATCATTGTAGCGATTGGGGAAGGCAACGTGCCGATGCCGTAAACATGCTAAAATATGGTCAACCTAGTTCTAAACCAACGCATACTTAATGTCTTTATCTAAGACTTAGAAACACGCGTCGCAATTACCATTCAGTTTGGACCAGTGTGGACCAACGTGGGCCAGTGTGTGTACAGTCACAGTTACAATGCATGTTAATACTACCCACACCATGTACAATGTTACCGGAAACATTTAACTTTGCTGCTAAGGTCTATCCCTCAGTCAGTGAATGAGACTTGTTTATGTTCTTACTAAATGTCGTTTCTCTACTTGGTTACGTAACCACAGATACTGCGAGAGTTTCTTGATACTAAGTTAGAACATTTCAATCGCTAGATCTAGAGATAAATGTGGTTGATCGATTAATTAAGACTAGCTTTCTTCACGCTATTCATTTTATGCTGTTGTTGGATTATAACAACGCCTTCAACCAGGATTCGGGATGTTTATACAACAACTTGGTACCTAAACTCGTGTTTATCGTAGTTTTTTTCTAATGTCACCATACTAAAATATCACGACTGTTATTTCAAAGAGTTAGGTCAGAGGCGTACCCACGGTACACCCAAATTTCACCAGTTATGTTTAGGATATGTAATGAAAGGAAATAGGGGCGAGGCTATTTCCATCAACCGAACTATAATCCTTTTATTTTGTCATTTGCTCGACTTGGAAACTTAGAATAACGAAGCAGTTTACCATTTTAAAAGTTATAAAAATAAATAAGACCAAAATCTAAACTGTACCCAGACCACTATTAAAATAAATTCAAATTCGGAACACGTAACCTGCATGTCAACGACGCAAGCGCATTTACATTATGATCCACATTAACGATAACACACCACATCTCGAGAATTCCGTTACTAAATATGACAGCAAGAAACTTATACATCGCAGACATTATAACGGGTTGCTAATGACAGCTGTTTTATGCGTACTATGGACTATGCACCAGGATTATGCAAAGCACTGGAGGCTGTGGGCAGTGGGGAGTGACAGCCGACCGCAAGGTCGCTCCCCGTTATCTAATGTTACTAAATAGACAGTTTGAAGTCGTTGATTTCCTTTGAATAGATACAGGGTGTCTATTTTATATAACGCCGTGTTCCTTCAGTACTGAAGGAAACACAATCCTGTTCAATGTTTATTGTTGGTGAGGTTCGGAGTCCGGAAGCAGATCTCTATAAGTCCATAACTATCTTTTCATCCCACCATCTCGGAAAGAGTATTTTTAATCTTCAATATCTGAGTGGAAAAGCCGTTTTTATTCTCTAGAGGATAAAGTAAATTGAATTTAGAACATCGTGTGCACTAAGTTTGTGAATTAAAAAAAAACATTAAACCTATTTACTGCTACCTCTATGGTGCCGAATATATCATACAACTTTTTTTTAATTTGTTAAAAACTCAGACTCGGAACCTTCTTGGTGTTCTTTTTTCAATTTGCTTTGTACGCGGTTCTTTACGCGGCATTTTTTCACGTCATTGTTAAACCTTATATTAAAAACAAGAAACTTGAAAACAAATGAAAAAACTAAAATGAGTGATTCTAGCGACGAGTTAGTTTGCTTGACGCCAACAGAATTGACTGAAACTGTTAATAATGCGCAAATGAGCTTTCTCCCTCAACAATCACGCGAGAAGTATTTAAAACAGTACGATATGTTCAACACGTGGCGACTAGCAAAAGGAGCCAAAACTTTCTCAGAAAACGTTTTGCTGGCATATTTTATAGAATTATCCGAGAACAAGAAAGCAAGCACTCTATGGAGTACGTATTCGATGCTAAAAGCAACAATAAAGATGAAAAAAGACAAACATATCGATACCTATCCTAAATTAGTGGCATTTTTAAAAAGAGCCTCATCTGGTCATCAACCAAAAAAATCGAAGGTTTTCACAGTATCTGATATTGAAAAGTTTCTTAACGAAGTACCCGATTCCGTATATTTGGCGGCAAAAGTAAGTCAGTTGCACATTCAGTATCTACTTAAGTATATTAATCTCAATTAAATAGTATACTTAGTAGATGTTGATAGGCATAATTATGCGTTCATATCAATTTTATTCATTTATCTACTACAATACTCTTTACGTTACAGGTTGTTCTTATTATTGGAATAAACGGAGCATGTCGAACTAATGAACTAACACAACTTAATGTCAAAAACATTGAGAAACATTCAGATGACTTACTATTAATTAATTTACCTAATACAAAGACAAAAAGAGACCGCAACTTCGTCATTCGCAAGGAATACGTAACGATTGTTGAGAAATATCAAGCCTTACGCCCACCTAACACTCCAATCAATCGATTTTTTCTACAGTATCGCAATGGAAAGTGTGTTAGACAGCCTATGGGTACTAATAAAATTGGCAGTATCCCACGAGAAATAGCAACATTTCTTGAACTTCCAGAACCCCTGTTGTACACGGGTCATTGTTTCCGACGAACTTCAGCCACACTTTTGGCTGATTACGGAGCTGATCTCCTGTCCCTTAAGCGCCACGGAGGCTGGAAGTCCAATGCAGTTGTAGAGGGATACATAGAGGATTCCATCCAAAATAAGTCTAAAATATGTGAAGGCATCGTAGGAGCCATTACACTGAAAGAGCCTCAATCGGATCCTTGGACTGGCCCTTCTACATCAAAAATAAGCCGTTATGAAACACCTAACCATCTCCCTCTCTCTCCAACATTCACGCCAAGGGAATCCGATGAATCGGTACAACTATTAAGTATGACAGATAGTTTACCGAAAAACAGTACACAAGTGACTAACACCAATATTACAGTACCAAACAAAAATATTACACTCAATTTAAATAACTGTAGCAACGTTACTTTAAAATTTTCTTAATTATACCTTAGTATTATTTTGTTATAATTTAAAGATTATTCTGTAATACTTACCTGTCATAATGTAGTAATTAATACCTAAACTGAAATAAAAGTGTACCTATCTTGTGATTATAAACGTTTTTTTTTTGCATTTAGTCATTTCCTCGCTGAGGTGGAATGAAAAGTTACGTGTTGCACTCGAGTGCAAAGATTTTTCACCTCGTGCTCTTTTGATTCCCTCGCTAACGCTCAGGATTCTAATTTTGAATCACTCGCTGCGCTCGTGATTCAATTTTAGAATCCTTCGCTTGCTCGGTCATCAAAATTGAACACGCGGTTAAAAAGCAACTTTGCACTCTTGTATAACAAATAACTATTGTACACCTATTTGATAACTAAAAGGCTTCAAGTGCTGTTATTCCACACTACATGCCGTACAAGAGCAAGTCAAACACTTGATGCGCCTACTGATATGCATGATATAAAGATGTCCAACTGTAAATCGAACAAGATTTTTTTTGTAGGTTCTCTATCGAGTTCACTGACGGTCGACCACTTTTCACCCTTATGAACTAAACAATAAGGTTGAAAAGTGGTCGACCGTCAGTGAGAGCGGTCATACCTACCATTTGTATTTTGAGATGGATGTCGCTCTTCTCTAGGACATTCGTACACTGACAAGGCTGAAAGGCTTCTAGGAACCTATATATCCAGCTACAAAAAAAACACATAACCTATTCATACCCGATATGAATCGAGGATGAAGTGAGCAGTGATAGTCTAGTGGTGTGACCGTTGGACTGCCAAGTCATAGATCTCGAGTTCGAACCCAAGACACGCACCTCTGTTTTTTCGGAATTATGTGCGTATTGTACCTATAATTATCACTTGGTTCGGTGAAGGAAAACATTGTGAGGAAACCACAATGCCTGAGAGATATTTCTCGACGGTATGTAAAAGCCAAGTCAGAGGCCCATGAAACTCTGACACCAGGTTAGGCACAAACCACACGATAAAGAAGAAGAAAAATCATAATCATAATCACCGTAGGTAGGGAACTAATTTCACGATCATCAATAGTACCCTACACAGTAAGGTGCATTAGAACCCCCATAAATAAACAACAAACGAACACGAACAACATCACACCTGTTATTCCCGAAGGATCCGACAAACGTGCATCTATCATTACACCCACACGAATATTGAATAGGTGAACCGTAAACCAATTATGTACCTAGAAGAAACATGCTTAGCAACTTCTAAAGGGGATAAAAAGTAAAGGTCAATTAGCACGTGTTGGTCAGTTATGGTGGCGCATGCCATGAGGAATACTCCGTATCTAATCCTACGTAACGGCTCCAACTTCACTACCTAATGAACGAATGCCTGGGCTACGTTATAGCACTTTTTATTTCACTGCCTGGACCCGGTGGTTAGGATTGTTAGGAACAGTTACTGGGTATCTAAGTATCAGTCAAGAACCTCTCCCGTCTCTAGTGGCTACCGTTAGACATCCCACCCCACAGGTTTTTCTTTGCCATCACTCGTCCTTACTAAGAGGTTTCCTGTAGGTATGGAAGACGATATAAAGTTACTTTAACAGCTTTTTGCAAGTTACTAAATAAAATGAAATGAAATGTTTATTTATTTGCAAGAATATAGGTACTTACATAAAAGCTTAATAATGCTTGAAATTGCTGTATCACGTGTTGGATTGAGTATCTATAACAGAAAAAATAAAACGGTGTGCGAAAAATCCTTTACAAGCATTGCTCCCAATCCCAACATAATGAAAACCCTACTTTAAAAATTGAAAATATAATTAGATTTTTCTTCCAAGGTACGTATGGATATTGTTTTTTTTTAAATTTTCACTACAAAGCTACATTTTATTTAATAAAAATAAAATTCCACAAAAAAGGTGCAAAGGCGGACCTAAGGCATTCTTTACCAGCCAAGCAACTGTTGCTTGGTTGGAATGTTGAGAGCAACTCGCATAATTATAGACTATACTCTGTTATTGTTATTATTAACCTAATAGAAATAATTATCTATTCTTGTGCCAATTAAAATTACCCACTGCGGAGTGTTAGCAGACCTACACAATGATCGAGAGTTCGAGACTAAAATAGAAACTCAAAATAGGTGCCAAGTGCCTCTCACACATGCACCTTTAACCTAGTCAATTTTAGAAACCAAGGTGTAGCTGCAGTTTTTATTACACTGCCAAATTATGTGTAGACGATAACGGACCCTAATTTCGATCCCGTTCCCAGTGGTCCCATGGTGTAATGGTCAGCACTCTGGACTCTGAATCCAGCGATCCGAGTTCAAATCTCGGTGGGACCTGTATTTTACTGCTATGAAACAACCCCAGTGAAATCCATGCAGTATTTTCTATTAATAGATGCCTATTCATACCTGTTTTATGCTTTAGTTATACATATACCTAAATATATTTATCCTGTATGTGTGTGACCCTATGAATTTTTCAAAAATACATGTTTTTAGCTTAAGAAAATTTTATACAAGTTGGAAGGGACACCCGACGCGAAAACGGTAAACACGTACTCAGTAGGTACATCAATCCGAACACACCGCCCGCATGGAAATTTTTCACCGGTAATTTGAAAAAAAACAGCTGAGCTGTTCCTTAAGGTACGGTATTGTACTATTGTAGGAAACAGCAGATTTTTTTTAATAACCAATGAAAAATTTCTATGTGGGGGATTTCAAAATGATGTACAGTCACGAGCACCAATATGTATACACTTTCCTAAATTTAAAAGCGATTTTTGCGAGAAATAACGATTGTAACTTGGAGATAAGATCTATTTCAAAAAAATATGAGTTCCAAAATGCTACTTATTATATTCGTAAGAACATGGAATTTTAATCAGTACAGTACTGCCCTACTAAGTGCAAAAGCGGAATCTCAAAAAATCGTAAAGTTGATTTTTATGCCATCGGATAGCTTTAAAAAATACGCATCTAATGAACTAAGATTTTTAGCGCTATCTTGTTCAGAACATGTGAAAAAAACCTTAAGAAAGATTTCCCTATCTCAATTTTACCTTATTTCTTTTTGAGATACCGCTTTTGCGCTTAGTAGGGCAGAGTAGGCCTTAATCACTATTAAAAGTTGCTAAGTGTTTACATATTGGTGCTCGTGACTGTACTGAGTATGTGGTATCCGTTTTCGCGTCGGTGTCCCTTCCACCCGGTATAATAGCTATCTCGACCTGGTGCCTACTCAACTGGGTAGCCCAACTTGTTTAATAATTTTCATAAAGACAGATTGACTAGAAAAGTGTGGTCGGTTTTTTCAAGACATCCCTCCGAACTACCCTACCCGAGACCTACCCGAGAAGGTATTTTAAGATTATTAAGATAATAGAGGTATGTAAGATAGTAATTTCTTTTACACATCATGAACCCATTAAATCTAATAGAGATCAGTCATTATCGATAATGATTAACGTTTCAGTTAAAACAATTGCAGAACCATAGTAGGCAACCGACGAAACTTATTGAATTACTTACATATTAATTTTGAGTTTACATCATATTTGAACAGCGAAACCGCACAAGTTTCATATGAAAACAAAATTATAGAGGATGTCTACGCTCGCACGCGTTGCCTGGGTAATGTAAGGTAAACACAGGTACACAACAATGTCAGTGCAAAGCTTTGCGAGTGTGTTTAATAATAAGTGAATTTGTATGTATATGTGTAAAAATACTTAGATACAATTCAAAAAAACCCTAGACCGTGTCTCTTAGAATTATGCAGCCAAACAAATTGAAGATTTTAATGATTGGACCGTCAGAGGTAATCAATAATGTTATCAAAATTTTGTATTCTCTAGACCCTACGTATTACCTACCAGTTAGGGGGACCCACATAGGTACTTATTCTTCCTACCTTTAAGCAGGTATGCCAAGAGATTTAGAAGAATTCTAGAAAAGATTTGAATGTCTTTGCATGTATGTATGTAGGTAAGTAAACTGTATAAAATATTTTGTTCTAGAGTGGAAAAACAAGAATAGCCAACTTCATATCAGATTCAATAAATGTCGAAGAAGCTGAACCACCTCGGCCCACACAAGGCGTCAGAATAGTGGAGTTTGAACTTCCCAATCTTAACATCAATGGGAAATCAACAAGCATTGACATAGAACTTTGGGACTGCAGTGGTGACCATAGGTATGTTACCTATCATGCATGAATCATTACCAGAGATTGGAATAGGCACAGTATATTTGCCTAAACATGAAGGACGTCAGTAAGTAACATGTGGATAATACCTCCCTCTAATTTAACAGCTTTATTTCGGAACTTAAAAATCATTCCGGGATATTTTATAGGAAGGTATTATCCATATGTTTAACTTACTTCCTCGAAGCTTAGGCAAATATTACACTTTACCTAATCCAATCTCTGATCATTACTGTATTATTGTAAACGTTGTAAATCCAGCATCCATAAGATCTGATCATACAAAATGCGCCATCCATCGAACGAAGGCTTCAACTGTTCATTAGATGAACAAGTTTGAAACAAATTTATTTAAATAGGTAGGTACTGCTTTATTTAATTAAGCATTAGTAATAAATAAGAAGATGGCAGTCGGCCGACCATCGTATCTTTTCACTTTATTTGCTTGGATTACCTTCATAAAAAACCTCTATAGGTAGTTATTTATTTTTTATGATTAGTCCCTAATTACATAAGGAAAATCGAATGACTAGGCTCTCCCATATTAACAGGTGTGTGTATTTAGATTAAAAGTTCATAAAACTTGTGACTGCCCATGTTATTTTCAGGTTTGAATCATGTTGGCCGGCGCTAAGGATTGGAGTTCATGGAGTCATATTGGTATGCTCTCCTAACACGGCCCAAGCAGCAGCAAGAGAAATGGAACTTCTTTATAACTATTTCGTCTCGCAGCCTAAGTTATCAGCAAAACAGTGCGTTTTGTTTTATAACAGCACTGATGATCAGGAAGAAATGGATTCTTTGAGCCTTTGTAAGTTTTTAACAATTTTCCAGTTTTCCTAAACGCCTTTTGTTTGGTGAATCTTAACTAACCTACTTTCTTTCAGCTCCTACATTTTCGAAGGTCTCTCAAGTTACAATTAATTTAAAAACTGGTGGCAGCCGTTTGAAAATAGACTTTGCCAGCTATATAACTTCAGTTCTTCAATCAATAAATAAAGATAGCTCATAATCTTATCTCCTCGATGACTTTGATTTCTCTCCACTCCATGTATACTTACGTCACCCCAACACTCGCCGATGCTAACGGAACTAGAATACATTAAATTCATCATTGACGGACGGACGACCTTCACATACCAGCTTCTCTAAAAAATGCATCAACACCTAAGAAAACATTCAGACAAGCCTATCATTTCTGAAAGGCTGTTTTTAAACCGTTGTCATATATTATAACATCAAGGCTCATGATTGTATTTATTTCTTAAGATTATTGGCAATGACAGTTACACAAAACGAATATAATTATTGTGTAACTTATCTTACACCCTTGTGCTCAGAGCAATTTAACTTAATTCAACGGATGGGATCGAACTAATGACCGCTCGCTCTGCATCCACGCTCCGATAGTTGCGTTGGGAATTGGATTATTACTAATTATGTATGGCTGATATTGGCATGTACAACATTTAACATGATATTTGACAACATATTTACTGCTCAGTGCTTTGCTCAGACTTTCAAAAGTCAATATTATAAGGACTAGTTTGTTCCGTTCCGTTGAAAGAGAAGCAAATAAGATATTTTTATGAGTATCTAACTCAAAATATATAAATATTTACGGTCGATACCACTTCAGATTAACCGATATTAATTTGTAGGTACGTCATTATCGTCAGTTTAAGGGTCAACAAGATTACTTTATCAAAGAAAATTTTCACTTTGTTATTTAAGTTAAACTTTTCGTATTGACCTAAATAAATCATATTGACTTTTTAGATAATAGGTAATTTAGGTAAGCACTTGATACCTACTTTATTAGGTACCTTAAGTAACAATCATGCAGTTAAAAAAAAATATCAACCGTTGTTAAATAAGTAGGTACATTAAACATCGTGAAAATTTTATTTCATATAACTAAGATGTGATGAGCTAAACTTTTTAACACATCAGAGTTTTTCAACAACGGAGCGTGCTGACCCTTTCGAAAGACAAGACGCAAGTTTCGACTTACTAGTAAATTGTTGTATTTGTGTGCGAAAGTATAATACACAAATAAATAAAATATTGAAAGAATAGGTATGAAAATCAAGACATTGATAAAATATAAACATGAATTTATTTTAAAGTTGAGTAGGCCCGTCTGTATGATTCTATTACAATATTTACCTAACACACAACATTAACAGTTCAACAATCTAGAGAGGTATATTCATATTGCTTTACCGCTATGACCGCGCATAGTTTCTTCCATCACACTTGTTTAATACAAAACTAACAGTTTGTGTTGATTGTTATTTAGGAATCGAAACATATTAATGAAAAAAAAAAACATAAATATCGACGCACGCACTCAGTCTTAAAACATTTGGCTCTTATAATGAGTTATTTTTTAATAAACTTAATTCAGTATTTCATAAAATTTATTTACATAGATAATGATACTGAAATTGATCAATTACCTGCTACATTAAAACGTATTTACAATATATAAAGGGACCTTGTACATTAAACTTTACACGTAACGTAACCTTACCTATTATACTATTAAAATACAACGTACCTAGAAAAGTCTGTCATTAATAATTATTTCATAAATAATATTATCACCTTGATCACATTTTGCTGCATGTGGAAGGAGTTCCTCTAGTTTAGCTAAAATAATTTATTACATTAACTTTATGGTAAATAAAGCATTTAAGCTATAATACAAAACCTAATTTCTATCATTCTTCCAATTTCCACGATCATTAAAGTTTTTTCTATCTCTATGCCCTCTACCAGAACCTCCTCGATTCCACCGATCGTTGCCGCGTCCCCGATGACCTCCTCGATTTGGGAACCTTGGATAATTTTGATCGCCATCCATGAAGTTAAAATCATTCCCGGGGCCCGGACCATTAAATGGCATATTACCAAAGTTATTAGGTCCACCAAACTTATTAGGTCCACTAAACTTATTAAAGTTGTGTGGAATATTTGGAGCTATTCCTAGTAGCCCAGGTGTCGGACCACCCCGCGGATCTTGCATCGATTGATTGAATGCATGCATGTTACCTAAATTCATATTATTCATACCTGCCATTCCCATTGGCGGAATATTCATCATATTCATGTTACCACCATCCATTCCACCCGGAGGCCCACCCATATTGCTGTTCATACCAAATGCAGTTTGATTAAAATTAACTGGTGTTTTGAGTAAGGCTTCTTTGGGTTTTGGTAAATAGGAATACTCACCATTTTCACCCAAGGAGATTCCCAAGTTGTTAAATATATTGCACAACACACTATTACTTTGAATAGGAGCTAGATCGAATTTCTTTCCGGGCATCCTTTCTTGATGATACTGTTTAATCATTTGCGTCACTGGTGCCAAATTTTGGTTAACAAATATTTTTTGCGTCGAACTCATTTCCTTGTACCAATTAGAATTTTGGAGTATTGTTTGCAAATCCAATGAACTGGACTTTTGATCTTGAACAACAGTTTCAACAGCGTCTTTGGGTTTTCTTCGAGGGTCGACTCTAGGGCCAGCAGGGGTAGCAGTGGTCGATGTCTTAGTGGACTTTTCACTATCACTATTAGACTCATCGACAGATAGTCTAAAAACTTTTCTAAGTCTAGGATCGACTAATGCCTGTGACTTAGCAGTACTATTTCTAATATCTGTGTAATCTGGTCGAGGTATGTCAATTAGAACTACTTTATATGGAATAGGAGGATGGCTATTGATTGACCCGTTTATCTCAGATGCAGGTGTGTAATTAGGTAGAGGTTTAAAAGGCAAACCTAAACGAAAATCAATATCTCCACTAGTTTGACGCAAATCGGTATCGCCAAAAGTAGGCATATTAAAATCAGATTTCCGCAAATCGACATCAGTTCTTCGCCTACCGTCAGTGGGCTCACCATCTATACACTCATAAATAGATACTCTAGATTTTTTAATATTAGGTTTATTGGAATCGCTTACTTTTTCTGGAGATCGTCTAGCTCGGGGATCCCTTGGTCTATTTTGTGGTGATGCCGCACCCTCGGAGCTATTTTCAACTTTATTTTCTTGTAGATTATTTTTCATTGTGTTCAGCAATTTTGTTACCTCTTCACTGATATCTATTTTAGAAAGATCACCAAGCCTGCTTAAAACAGCGGAAGGTTCTATGATCTGTGGTGTGGAAGCCTGTGGAGAGGGCGATTTTTGTATCGGTGATGAAGCTGGTGACTTCTTTTTCGTTCCTTTTTCTTCATCACTAGAATACCATTTTTCATCTATTAATAAATTGTTGTCTTCGTCATCAGTAGTCGAGCGACGATGTCTCTTTTCAGTATTTTTAAACAATGGTTCTGGCTGAAGAAATCTGATATCAGTATCACATTCTTTCGGCCCGTGATTGTCTTCAACCGTCGAATGTAGGATCCTGGGACCATCGTCCGAAAAAGGAAGAACTCTGTGATCTACGTCTTTCGCCTCGTTGATAGCGATAGGTTTTTCAGCGTCATACGACTCGTTAGATATATCAATATTTTCCTTATCTTTTGATGCGAATTTTAAAGCATCTTTTGTATACTGATCTATATCTATCATATCCTTAGTCGTCTGTGATTCTCTTTGATTGCTCTTACTTGCAGAGGTGTCTTCAGGTACTGGAAGCATTACTGACGGCTGGAAACGCATGTCAATGTCTTGACCTGGTAAATCAGATGGTGCCACTGTATTGCTAGGAACAGGTACGGGTACAGGCGGCACCCTCAAATCCAAATCTTTACTACCGGTCGTTTGAGTCATGAACTGTTGCGGTTCATTGTTTGAGTTTATGAGACCTAACTTTTGTATGTTCATTGTATTTAACTGGATTTCAGTAATTTGTTTTAAGGACAATCCAATGCTATTTAGTTGTAATACCGTCAATTGACCAAGTTGATCTAAATTTTCTATACCCATTTTTCCCAGATCCACAATTTGCCGAGGTGTCAGAACTCCAGTAAGATTCTTGATGCTAAGTACATTACTTGAATTAGGATTATTATTTGGCGATAAGTTAGCGTTAAAGTTCTGATTATTTGACAAATCGTTTTGCCACCTCGATTGCCGCACTTTTGGTGATACTTTATTTTGCCTCTCATTCATATTGTATTGATTGCCTTGTAATGAGTCTGTTGAGTTTTGAGGGTTTGGTATAGTTAATTCAAAAAGAGATGGAATGTTTTTCTCATTACTGTCTGGATCTTCGGAATATAGTTGTATTAATTTTCCTTGGGTGGTTTGTAACATTTTTAATGCCCCTTCTCTGTTGAGTCTTGGAAAATCACCTAAAATTTCTTTCGGAGCCGATTCTATGTGTTTCAAAAGTATGTTCTTCAAAGCATCTGATAGCGGTTTACCATGTGCGAATTTACATTCATCTTTGTATATACACGGAAGCCCTGTATGATAATATTTACATGGAAAATCAGCATGCATGTATAAACATTTATCTCTCTTTGCACAACAATCCATTAAATAAAACTTGCACAGCTCCATTTTTCTAGGAGGTTGAGCATCATGTGAGTAAATGCAATCATCACCTTTATGGCATTTACCTTGCATATAATATAAACAAACGCCGTCAGGATCTTGCATTGGATGATTACCTCTTCTCCTATCGTTCTTATTCTGTTTGTTTCGATCACGCTGTCTATTTTTATTCCTCTGCTGCCGATGGTGCTGTTGCTGACCCCGAGACTCCTCGCTACTGTCAGACGCGTATGAATCTCTATCGTCGTCAGCATATCCATCAACAGGTGACTGCCTATGAACGGGGGAAGCGCCCCTTACACACATCATTTCACTTTCATCCATCTCATCTGAATATTCTTGCTTTTTACGTTTCTTACCAGGACCATCTTTACTTTCGTATTTCTTCCGTTTTTTAGGTTTACGACGTTCATCAACGTCGTCTTCATTGTAGCCTTCTACACCATCATTTTTGTTCATAGCCTTTCTGATAGCTTTTTCGATGTTACCAGCAAAATCATCTTCTGTAGGACTAGAATACTTGCGATTCTTTTTACTTTTATCCTTATATTTTTGTTCCTTATTAGACTTTGATTTCTTTTTCTTACCTGATTTTGAATAATAAAAATCTTGGGATTCAGATTTTTCTAGTGGTACTTTATCGTCGATAGTCGGCACAGTTTCTATACCTTTCTCCTCCGCTGTCGCTTCAGTTGTTTCTTCACCTTCACTCTCTATCTCCCCATCCTCCAAGTCTTCTACTTCTGCGTTCACCACTGCTTCAGTCATCTTAAAAGTGTCACTGAAATTAAATAAAATTGCAATGTTAATTATTGCGATCCTAGTTTTATCTTCCGAAAGGGGGTTTTCAATTGATTTGTAAAGAAACTTAACCAACTTCGTATTATAAGTAATAGTTCAAGTGATAGTCCATTGTAAAACCTAACAAGTATCTACTTAAAATATTTCTGCGATAATATTATCGATTATTACTGTTTAACATCCTACCTACTTGGTGTGATATGATGAAAAGGTACATACAAAAAAAACCGTTGCATTGGATTGGTTAATTTAATGCGAGTATCATTTTCGTAATATCTATCTATTAGTATTTCGCTTTAGTACAACTGTTTTATTTATCATCTTTTTGCGTCTAGAACACTAGCTGGTATGCTATCTACGGGTAGATAGCCTACCTAGTTCCCAATACTCTGATAATTGCATTGAGAAGAAAATAGATGGCGCTTGTACGCATTTTAAATCACTTACATGTACGTCGCGCTAAAAATATCAAAATGGGTAGGCAGGCATCTACTATCGCACATCCACTTTTTCCTACATTGCATAAATATCTACAATGAAGAGCATGCAGGAGTAAAAAAAAAACAAAGAAAAAAAACAAGCTATTTTAAATTAACTGATGTGAAATAAAGATGTCGTATAACGTAAAGTCCTGCTTCATTCGACTTTGGCCTTTTGTCGATCAATAATAATGAAGAGGAATAATAAATTCAGAAAAGCGAAAACCCTATTGAAAGCTAAAATCATATCCCGGAGCTCAAGATTATTTTAGTTCATACCTATGTAGTAGTTTTAACTAACAAATTGAAAACGTTATTTATATGCTTGAAGAAAAGCATCGTACCTAACACATTTAATCAACTTATTAAATGAGATTTGATTACGGCGGGCGTCACCTCGTGATAAATGTGTTTAACTAAGTACTTTTTGAGCAATTCATGTTATCAAATGGAAATATGACTAATATGGCTAGCAAACCCGAATTCTCTAGAAAATAAAAAGAGTCATGGTCAAATCTTTGTTACCTGCGTTCCTGTCTCAACTACGTCGTATTCTTAGCATGTTAGATTACCGAATACTGTAACTCATGAGAAAGAGACAGCAATAGTGTTAAATATACTAACAAGTCTGTGAGTGAAACAGCAAATACGTCATGCAAGGAAAATCTACTGTCATACTCGCCATTTTTACCGTAGGTATTACGCGGCCAGATTAGAGAGATATTCTGCTAGAACATGTTAGCAACCTAAGGTATAGAACACGTCACAGGGATTTAATTAGAGTGAACAAATTTCTATCCTAAGCTCTCAGAAAAATAAAGAGATTGAAAGCAAATAAAACCTTACAGAGGGAACTCACACTAAAACATTCACATTGCACGTACAAATACAGAACACGCCCTTTGTGACCGAGCAAATTTAAAAATGTTGAGTAAGTTTGCTGGATATTAAGTGTAATAAGCGTCTAGTCGACGAGAGTAAATCTCGATTTTCTTTCAAATACTATACCTAATATTCGTTGGAACAATTAGCATTGGGAATGTATCTCCAGGAATCACAATATTACTTAGGTGGTGCGCAGTTCGAAATTCAACATGTATGGCAGAAGTCAGTACCATAACTGTTCTTAGCCACTACTTTCAAGAGTAATTTAGGTAGATACAGCCAAGCCAAGCAAGCAGTGGGTGGCCGTTCACATTTCACAATATCTAGCTGCGCTCTGCGCTCTCGCTACTATTTGACGACGATGACGTCAGCCTTCTAGAACGGCAAGATATCTGTCCTTCCTTTCATCGAGGTCACGAGGCGTATAACGCTCACACACACTAGCACAATATCGTAGTGGTAGATACCTACGTGTAAAAATGGCGTGTAACCTACACTACATAGCATTATAATAATGCAAATTTTGAACGTAGAATGCAAAATTATGGTAGAAACGAAAAAATAACATGTTCTGTGCAAGAAATTAAAAGAAATTATGAGAATATTCACATTACCGACACCAAAAAACCCCTTCAAGGCGTAAATAATAATAAATAATTTACGTACACATATACATTGATAATTAAAAAATATGATAATAAGTACGGTACGATAGGACCGCAAGTAATAAGTAATATCATGCACAAAATTATAAGTTGTTTCAGAAATAAGATAGGTATTGAAATTTCATGTTTATACTTGTGTACGGTCGGCCATGGCTGCCAAGCAAACAGATACATGTATCGCTTTGTAACAGCCGCCATATTGGCCTAGGTACCAATATTAGGTATTAGATTGATCAATAACGAATGATACGATTACCGATTTGCAAAATACTATGCATTTTTCCTTCAAACGCGTCTTAAACAAAAATGTGTAACGTAGATGGATGTTGCACGTGTATGGTTATAATTCCTTTAGCTGACCAAGCACTTAGTAAAAGGGGACACGCATTCATAAAATGGCCTATCGAGTAAATAATATTAATTGTTACCAATCTTACATTAATGAACGAATCACTATAAGCGACTACTATACGCCATATAAAATGTAAATTTCTCGGTCATGTCCTGCATAAAGACGTAACAATTCGAGTACGTTAGATTGATATCGAACGACGACTGTAGCAGCACAAAGCGGCGACCAAAATTTATTTAGTTTCAAATATTAACACGGAGGATATGGCAGCGCTAGTGGTGCGGCAGCAACGCGCCCTCTGTGGTGCCTGGAATGTGTGCGACATTTCCGCTCAAAAATATTTTTTTTAGATCAATTACAAAATAGATGCATTACATATCTTTATTAGACTATGTAAAATTTATATTCAAATTTATCATCATAAAACATGTTATGTATTCTCCAATGTATGTCATAATTATGAATAAACAGTAAAAAGCAACTCAATTCTCAATGATAATGTTGCAATATTATAAATATTATTGGGTAAATGTAACAAGCTAAAAAATGTACATTTTATTTAATTGTGTTACAAATTTTATCTCAGAAAACAAAAACATGTAACAAAAAAACGTCTATTTTATTCACGCAAAACTTATCAAATAAAATAATAGAATGTTTTTGTAAAACATCTGAAAACTTTAGGTGCATGTATTTCAAAACCGAATGTAAATGTCATCATGATCATTGAAATCGTAATGTCATTTTTATTATCAATTTTGTGATAAGTCAGCATTTCACGAAAATACAAAATTTTATATATCGTACAGTTGCTATCCTCTCGAATTATTTCATTAATACATACTTAGCTCTTCATGAACAAAATGTGATTAGACGCTAGTGTGACTGTGTTTATGCAAATTTTAATAAATAACTTAAATATTGTTAGTGCTCTTCAAGTTTCGAAGAAATTTTTAGAATGTCGGAACCAAATAATCCATTTGCTGGACTGTTAGGAGCATCTGAAGTCTCATCTGTCGTTGAATCAGCTCGTGTTGACGACAATGCAACGTTTCAAACTACTTCCAAAATATCTCCAGGCACCGAAGACACCGAAACAATAAATAATATAGTGGAAAACGTTTTCCACTTTACAATTAATCCCAACGCTGGAGAAGGCTACCCAGTTGGAGACAGACAACTCGTCTTCTTAGAGGAATTGGCTGAAGCCACTAAGCCTCAAGTGTTCTTAGATTTAGAAGCCTTAGAGCAAGCTTTGTTTGAACGGTTACTTCTTATAGACATTGAAAAATGTGTTATACCGAAAACAAGTAGAGTTTACAGGGAACATGTTGTTCAAAAGCAAATCTTCCCATACTTATTCAGTTGTATTCAGAATTTACAAAGTTATGAGCAGGCATCGTCCCCTGTTGTGATTGCTGCTGTACAAAGAATGAAGGAGCTAATATTCCGAAATTCAGTGACTGCTCTGAAACAGCCGGCATTGTTTGAAGGACAAGACTTTTCTGTACAGCTTGTGGAACTTTTACAACATGTGGACCCACAATGTCATACATTTTTTATAGACATCGTGAGAGCATTTATGTCTGATGGTAAATTATCTTTGCTTACTTACAAATGTATGTCTAATCTGTAGAATTAAACATTTATTTCATAAAATACATTGTTTTTCCTTTTAGGTGATCCCAGCTCCCAGGAACAGTTGCGAGACACAATGATTCCTGTTTTGCAGAGGATCCACATGGATGTCCACAAAGCAAACCTAATTAATTTGCCTATTTATGTGCTTCCATGTTTACAACTTTTTGCTGGTAAGCGACAGATTTGTGTTACATTTTATTAACATATTTTTTATTTATGTAATTAGTATCAAACCTTTGTACATTAGAACAGAAATCTATGAAAGAGTGTTACTAATATGAGTGGTTGTTACTAAATGATTAAGTTATTTATCACTAAAACAAACATAATTTCTACTTATTTTAGCCAACCAATGGTTAGCCCCAATTTTACTGGAGGCATGTGAGCCTAAGAATGAGACTAATGGGAGAGTCTACCAGGATTCAGTCATTGGTGCATTACTGAGTCTCTCAGTTCTTCCCAGAAATTCCTCATTACCACATGACTTTTTTGATAACCCCATGGATCAGGTAAAGTTAAATATATATCTGAAATATTTATAATTTGTTTTTCGGTCTAGTGACTAACCTACTACTAGTTACTTGGCCATTCATTACAAAGCAAAAATAAAAAACAATGTGGGGTGGAAGGGACACCTCCACATAGAAATGTTTCGTCGGTTATAAAAAAAACAGCTGTTCCAAACATTTTGACCATGTAGGTATTGCCTATTGTAGGAAACAGCTGTTTTTTTTTAATAACCAACGAAAAATTTCTATGTGGGGGAGTTCAGAATGATGCACTGAGTATGTGGTTTCCGTTTTCACATTGGTGTCCCTTCCACCCCATATTTATTATAAATTAATGGATTTTGCCAACCCCTATGAGGAATAGGCGTGTGTTAATATAATTATGGATGTCATAGATTTAATTGAAAGCTTGTGTAGATACACAAAAAAAATTAATAGAAGCAATAACTTGAATATTACAGGCAGCTACGTCAATGATAGAGACATCAGTTTGGAATGCATCGTCTCACCTAACAAACAACTTGCACAGGATATTCCTAACTATCCTTAAGGGCGGACCACATTTGAGGAACCGGTTACTATCTTGGATTGGAAAGTGTTTAAAATCAAATGTTGGCAGAGGAAAACTCTGGAATGTGCAGGTATCTGTATCTCAATATCTTAAATAAGTAAAAGTCTTTTACTTCTTACAAAGTTCATTTGGGTAGTATAGTAATTTAGAAACTAGTGTTAGAACTCTACCAGAAAACTTAATTTAGCATTTGCTTTTAAAAGGCAAATATTAATGTAAT
This sequence comes from Standfussiana lucernea, assembly GCA_964057025.1. Taxonomy (NCBI): domain Eukaryota; kingdom Metazoa; phylum Arthropoda; class Insecta; order Lepidoptera; family Noctuidae; genus Standfussiana; species Standfussiana lucernea. The sequence continues at coordinate 7,395,267 of OZ059795.1, forward strand.
TTCAACCATACACCCATCCTTTAACAAAAATAACCAACCTGTGTTGTTTTTGAATTTTGATGGGGATTTGGATTGCTAATGGAGTGCTCTAACTTGCTGAGCTAGTAAATAATGTTACATTTTAACTTAACATCCCACTGTATTTCAAAGACAGAAATAGAGATGAATACAAAGGGCTTTATATTATTTGAGTGTCATTCCTTTTTAGCTGGTTCCGGTTAAACTCAACACCTTCTTCATCACTCTTGGCAGTAGTCCAACAAACTCATCCTTACATTACTTGCAGAAATCACAAAATTTCTTTGTTGCAATTCTAGCATGGCGAAGTCAGCGCGGCATCTTTAAGTTCCGTGCCGGATGGCTTTATGTTAAACTTGGGTGCAGTACTGCTGCAGTTATGTCAACCGTTTTGTAACTCAGCTGATGACCTCAAGGCACTTAAAATAGATCCTACGTATGGAGCTGTACCGGTAAGCATTTACATAATGGAAAAAGGTTAAATTTAGTTTTAAAAATTGGCTATTTACCCTGCAATTGGAGAATGCAGAGTTAAATAAATAAATAATCCTCATTTGGGACACTTATTTGAATGCCTAAGTAATATAATAGGATTTTTAAGGCTGTGATTAGCTCTGAGAGTACAATAGTATTAGGACATTCGGTTAGGTGTAACATAATGTTTGTGAAAACGAGCGTAATAATCTCTATCATAAAGAAAAAGAACGGTTTATGTATGTTTGGTTGCTAAATATGTTTGCAAATAAAGTCTTTTATTCCAGCCTGAAGAATGCGTAGGCAAATCTGTGCATTTAGACTGTCTGCACAGTGAGACTTGTCTACTGCCACCGAGAGTGACAGAGGATGACCAGTCAGTGAAGCGGCCTACTGCTGAAACTTACAACTTTGTGACCGAGTGCTTCTTCATGACTCAGAAGTGTATCGATTTGGGTGAGTGTATTAACCTTTTACAAAAATACGCCTCGGTCTTTACGGAAAAATCAATCGACTGCGGAGCTCATCATCATCTGCTTAGCCTTTTCCCAACTATGTTAGGGTCAACTGCCAGTTTAACCGGATGCAGCTGAATACCAGTATTTTACATGGAGCGACTGCCTATCTGACCTCAACAACCCAGTTCTTACTGGGTAAAACGATACCCCTTGGTAAGACTGGTTGTCAGACTTTCGGGCCACTGTAACAATTGTCAAAGATCTACAAATGACAGCCGGGACCAACGGCTTGAGGAAATTCGGTATGTAATGGGTGGTCACCCATCCACGGACCAACCCAGGCAAGCGCAGCTTAACCTGACGATCGACCCGAGCGGCTGTTATTATTTAGCCACGAGCTCCGACTGCGGAGCTATTAATGTGTTTAAAACGAACCATGCGCCGCCTGTTATATTTACCATCTTTTGTACCACATTTAATGCAAATAAATAATTTTGACTTTGACTTTAGAGTGCCCAAAGTATCCAAAAACGATTGTCGTGGCCACTTACTGGTACAAACTCATTTAAAATAATAATATTACGCTTGCCATTCACTCGCAATGAAAAAGAATAGAACTTAGTCTGATTTTGTTATCTACTCAATGATTGAAATAAGTTACTTACCTGATCTGTTTTATAGTTTCTTACCTTAGGGTAGGTCAGGGACAGAAAACTACTTATATAGTTATCTTTGTTAAACTAAACTCCTGTTTTCGTATCATCAGGTGTCCGCGTGTGCGCTGAGAAGCTCTGGCGGTGTGGGCAGGAGCTGGGGCAGGCTCAGCGCGCACTGGCCGACGTGGCCGGCGCACACCACCTCGTGGAGCCCATGAGGCAGCGCGCACACCATCTTATGGCCAAGTAACTCAGACATAAACATAATATCACGCCTGTATTTTTCTGAAGGGCAGTAGAGGTGTGCTTATAGTACGATAAGTCCCTTAAACAGGGCCCTTAAAATTGAGACAAAGATACACCTACTACATTTTTAGCCAACTTCCAACCACGTACTCCACAGATTCGTGAGTCTCCGTTGCGCTTTACTGGAGAAGGAGATGCTCACGAACTTGAACCGTCTGCAAGCAACCACCTGCACGTGGCTTGTGCAGGTGGCCGTCAGGCCGGATCCGGAAACGCCCCAGGCATGCTATGCGCCTATCAACATGGTGCCCATACAGATGCCTGTTACTACGCCGCCGCCTGATACTTTGAGGTTTGTATTTCGGAAATTATTTCCGTTAAGTACAATTACTTTTTCTTAAGATATACTAGAAATTCTTTAAAAAGTTTATCGCTATATGGCGTTGGGGTATATTATATTATGTGTTTTTTTTTAATGTACTACATAGTTACTATTTAGATGCAGTTTGGTTTGTTTGCAAAACACTATAAAGATTTCTAGTCCTATTATTTATCGATTGGCATAGCAACCACAATCATTTACCCGGTTTAAAAAAAAAAACTGTATGGTGACCATTTTCGTATGTGACTTTACTGTTACTGTTAGCCTGTATCATCCCACTCCTGGACAAAGGGCTCTCCCCGTGACTTCCAAATTCTTCGATCTAGGGCTAAGGTGGACCACTGATCGTTGGTTCTGTCCAGCTCGTCCCGCCATCTCCTGCGAGGTCTACCGCGTCGCCTTCTGGCTGTGTCAGGGCTCCACATCGTGGTTATTTTGGCCCACAGCTCGTCGGCCATACGGCAAACATGGCCAGCCCAGTCCCACTTCAGCTTAGCGGCTTTTTGAGCAACGTCAGTAATTTGTGTTTTGGAGCGCAGTGTGGTGTTGCGTACATGGTCGGTAAATTTGACGCCTAGGATACTGCGCTCCATTGCACGTTGGCAGACCTTGATTTTGGACTTTTGAATGTTTGTCAAAGACCAAGTCTGGGATCCATAGGTCAAAATGGGAAGAATGCACATGTCCATGATTTTTCGCTTGAGTAACAACGAAAGATTTCCTTTCATAAGCTCTTTCATGGACCAGTAGCTCTTCCAGGCATTTTCGGTTCGTCTTATGACTTCCTTGTGACTTTGGGGATATTAATTATTTTCGTGGTATCCTGACAATAAAAATCACTGAACTGAATCACTGTCTTATTTCTATATCCTCTTTGGTTTGGAAGGAGAAGCCTTTGGCCAGCTGGACATTCGCCGGGCCTGTCATCTGACAGGCTAGCAAAAAAAATCCGTTCAACTCAAAGCCTTCTAAAGAATATCGTAAAAGCTTGTACTCAATGATCCTCAGATGCGTCCCCGAGTTCGTGCTGGAGAACGTGGTGGTACTGATAACGATGGCGCGCCGCACGCCGGGCGCGATCACGGAGGAGGCCGACATCGCCAGCGTGCTGCGGCCGGCGCTCACGCTTGTACTCACCTTTATGGGGGATTCTTCACGCACTTATAACCCACATCTTAGGTATATTGTAATATACCATAATGCCTATTCACATTATTCTAGTTCAGTAATCCAGCCAGGATCAATCAATCTAGATAAGAAGTAACCTATGTCTCTTTCCGGCTCATAAACAGATCAACCCCTCGATCACTGTTGCGTGGAAGAAGGAATAACTAAAACTTTCGCCTTTATTACTGAGATAGTTACGTTATTTGGTAAGTCGATGTATGTAGGAACATACAATGCGGTGGTACTCTGGTAATGACGCCTGAGTATTCTTTTTTTCATTTTACTGGAACATTAAAGCTGTGATTGTAGAGGGAATCTTGGGTTAGTCTCGTAATCTTCTCTTACATAAGTCGCGACATAATGAATGGCACACTATATGACTTATTGACTGATAACCGGAGATCGGAATAGGTACAGTTTATTTTCCTAAACTTCAAGGAAGTAAGAAACATGTGGATAATACCTCCCTCTAGTTTAACAGTTTTATTTCGGAACCTAAAAATCATTTCAGGATTTCTTATGGAGGTATTATCCACATCTTACTTACATCGTTGAAGTTTAGGAAAAATAAACTCAACCTATTCCAGTCTCTGCTGATAATAAATAATTAATAATAACGATTTCTATTTCAGGGCTCGACTGGCAGAATGTCTCGAGGCGATGCTGCCGAACCATCCGGATGACCAGCAACCACTGAGCAGCTTAGCGTCCTTCTATAGGGAACAGTTGTTCAAAGAACATCCACATCGGTTGCAGGTATCTAGAGCAGGAACCAATTAATTGGGTTAAAAGGTTAACCTGTTAAACCTATAACCCGTATGTTAGAGTAACCTTATGATATATGGGTTAAACATTTAAATACTGCTGATTAACCAGAATGAAAAAGACAAAGCACCAAGCGCGGGCTAACTCCGTCACTTTCTTGCATATTTTTATTTACAAATATGAACACTGCGTTAACCGGTTATTATGGGCTGATTAACCCTATAGTACTTGTTAACCTTAATCCGAGGGGTTTTCACCGAACCCTAAATTATAACCTCTTTAAATCCCCCTATATTTTGGGTAACCATTTATGTCCCGGATTTAGAGTTTAGAGAATGGCTCAAGTCAGCCTATCACAGTCCATTGCTTGACATGGGCCTCTGGCCACCACGGCACCCGGTCCTCTGCCTAAAATACAATTAGTGGACAATGCACAATACATACGAGGATAAGTGATTTGTTTTCGAGGCAAAAGTTTAAATTCAAATGATATGTTGCCAATGATCAAATCTAGACTTTTACTTAGGATATTCTCATAGAGAAAATTCATGTCACTACATACATTTAGTTATAGTTTCAGATTAGTGACAGATTCTCGAATAAGTTACCTTACATGTCATGTCCTACCTATTCGAGAATCTCCATCACACCTGTAACCTCGGAAGGAGTAGGCAGAGACGTCCCAACACAGTGAAACTTATTCATAACGCTTGTCTTTTTTTAAATTACAGTTAGTACCCTGTCTCCTGGACGTGTTCGTGGGCATAGAGATGACCGGTCAGAGCGTGCAGTTTGAGCAGAAGTTCAACTACAGGCGCCCCATGTACCTCGTCATGGACTTCTTGTGGGAGATGGAAGAACATAGAAATGCATTTACGTGAGTGACTATGTAGATTCCTTTTCATCTAAGGATGAAAAATATGAAAAACCGTGCCACGTATTTCAAGAATAGTGACTGCTGCAGGAAAGTTACACCACGCCAGCAGTTGTCAGGACGCGACAGCGACTTTAATGCCGCATCATGAAGGTTTCTCTTAATTTTCACGTTGGTTGCTCATGCGTTAGGAATTTAGGACAAAGCTCTTTATCTGTGAAACCCATATAAACAGCAATTCTGTATATAAATTAATTGATTTGCAATTTGTTGAAGATATTTAAATTTCAATATTTTATAATTTTCAGGCTATTGGCGAAGGAAGCCGAATCCAACATGGAGGCGGTACACCCACCGATATACCTGCGATTCGTGAACCTTCTCATGAACGACGCCATCTTCTTACTGGATGAAGCTCTTGGGAACATGGCGCAGATACGCACCATGCAAGCTGCACAGTACGTAGTTTAACTTAGACAAAGTTAAGAGCGTTTACGTCTATCGCGCGAAGTCAAGTTTAGGTAATTCAATGCATTTTTTACACACACAGAAGCGCGCGTGCCTGTGTGTATAGCGCTGGCGCGCTCTCGCGCGCTATAGTCAAACTAACCCACTATGATCCGTTCGAGTGCAATTGTTGTAGTAAAATTTAATTTGAATTTGAATTTGAACGTACACGGATTACTAAAGTACGAGTGCATAAAATAAGTATTCAATAATATATTGCAAGTATAGCTATAATTATGATTAATATTAAAGTCGTTTTTTAGTTATTCAAACATGAATTTGTTGATCTAAACTTTAGAAAGAAACCGAACTTCGTTAATTATTATTGATTTGTGACTGATTAATAAATATTTCTTATTCTATTCAAATAAATCACTTTATACGGATTTACTTACGTTTATTTTATGTTATATTTTAACCTGACGCGATGTTCCTCTTAGTGACACCTCTTATGAGGGAAATACAATAGGTTGGCGTTAACTTTAAAAACAATTTATGTTCTTATTTACAAAAAAATAAGTATAAGTTTTAATAAATAAAATTCGTATGTAAAAAAATTTGGTAGATATTGGTTGTCACTAAAAATATTGTCAGTCATCAAAAATAATAATAAAAAAATTTAATCATCAAAGTACCAAGATTTTTTAATCACACTATAAACGTCCGCTATCCTTCCAAGTACGACTAAGGTCAACTCGGGTCAGGCAGAGCGCCGAGCGACGTGTCCTCTCTCTAGAAAGCCTCGCGGCGGTCTGATTTGAAATTGCTCGCGCGCAGTGATTTATAGTAGTTTTCAAATATTTATAGAAAAATAATCACTGTAAATTATTTGAAATTTTAAATTGGATGTTTTAAAGCATATGTTCTTCTATTATATTATGCTATTATTATATAAAATCAAGTAAGATATATCGGTGAAAAAATCATTTTAATTCCTTAATATTTCACATTGTTTGAACTTTAATTTCTTATATAAAGAAACCTAAATCAAAAAATTTTCTTCTCCAACTATATTCCTTAGGATCTTAGCAATAGGTAAAAAAAAAATCTAATTAGGTTTGCCAGTGGTTTCCTATAATTAGAGCGTCGAAACTGACGCTAAAAGGGAAATTAAGAAAACCTCTGTGGGGTTATCTTGATACAATTTACCAATACTCTATTAATTGAAATATTTTTCTCTCCAACTATTGAGACAACGAAATTTCCTAAAGTTATTAGTAATTATCATTTTTGTAAAATAAAGGGTTGATGGTATTAAAGGGTTTGAAAAGTACTGTTTTGGAGTCAAACAGCGCATGGACGGCGTAAACGCTCTTAACTATGTTATGTTATTTGAAAAGTCTTCGATTTTATTATAATATTGTAATTCCAATTTTTGCATGGTTAAAGAACATACAATTATTATAAAAAATATTCTATTAAGGGCAAAAAATTAGATGTGTAAACAAGGCAGATTGAGGTAAATGACTTCACATGGTATAACATGAATGGCGGCGACAGTTACGGACGTTTGAACTGTCGAAGAAAATTGTAGGAGTATTTTTTTTTTAAACGACAAATATTATTAGAACTTCTCTTTTAGTACTTTTCTTGGGTTGATAGTACTTTATGCATATTCTCTATTAGAGAAGTCCACGCCAGAAGCGTGAGCTAATGATGAAATGAACTGTCGACAGAGAGTCGGGGTTGTGGGCGCGCATGGCGGGCGCGGAGCGGTCGGCGGCGGCGTCGAGCCTGGCGCACGTGGGCATGCTGGCGCGCTTCGACAACATCCTGGGCCGCGACACCGTGCGCACGCTGGCGCGCCTGGCCGCGCACGCGCCCTACGTCTTCTGCCACCCCACGCTCGTCGAGCGCATCGCCTCCATGCTCAACTACTTCCTGCTGCATCTTGTTGGCCCTAATAAGAAGAATTTTAAGGTAAGTCTGAGATATTTGAACCATGGCTTTTTGCCTTATCTATGTATAATATTAATATTATAAATAAAGAGATAAAGTTTGGATGTAGGGTTTGTTGTAAGGTTAAGTATATTTCAAACATATTTCGACCACTATTTCAATAATTTTGCACCGTATATTGTGATAGATTTCAAAGGCTCGGTCACTTTGGTGTATACCAATATCCATGCCCCGGGGTAATTCACGCAGGCCCGAGTATTTTCGACCTCAACCACATCTCTTATTCGCGAACTCGACATCCTTCCCACTTTTCCGTTACGATTATAGCGTACTCATTTTTCTTTCATTCAAACTAACCATCCATTCCTTTTTTATGTCTATGCTTACACTTACAACCTCTTTTATTCTTTCCAGGTAAAAGACATGAAAGAGTACGAGTTCGAGCCAGCCAGCACAGTGCTGGACATCTGCCGCATGTACGTGGAGCTGGGCAACAACGAGCGCTTCTGTGCCGCCGTGTCGGACGACGGCCGGTCGTACTCGCCGCAACTGTTCACACTGGCCGAGGCCGTGTTAGGTAAGTCACTGTTTTGAATAAGCCTGATCCTATGAGCTAAGCCATGATCGGAGGATCACACACGATTTTGTGTGACTCTCAACTACAGACTGTCATCGACTGGATGAGAATGGTGGGGCATTTTAGGGTGCTAGACAGCTATTACTACTCTCCTGACGGCTTGTGGACGATGAGCAGTCATCGGTTGACTGATTTATGACTGTAGGTTTGGTTATGGTTACAATGGCAAATCACGACACCGTTGAGATTTTTCCAAACGTTTATTAGAGGACTTAGAGCACAGATTTACAGTTATAAACAACGCGAAGGTATGAAGGAAGACACGAATAAAATAGAGAATGATAGGAAAGCACTTTGACACTAAGAGAAAGTCTAGATTTAGGCAATTCATATACATATGAGCGATTAGGCGCGAGTAATGCAATGATCGTGCATTCGCCGTCGGAGCAGGTAGGGCACTGCCTGGCGTGGCCGAGCGGTCGCGGCTCAGCCGTCTCACACCACGGCAGGCAGGCGGCGAGGTACACAGTTGACGCGCTAGGTTAGAGTGCAACCTTCATGCGACTAATAAGTTTGTGTCTTTGTTGTTATGTCGCCACATGACATAAAAATCGACGACGTACTGTCGTCTATAGGAAAATAATTTCCCAAGCCAAGATAACCAGTATACCTCTTCCTAGTGCAACAATGCTAGCTTCCTAGCTGTGCTTGCACCAATGTAATCTGAGAGTTGTAAACATAATTTATAAAGGTTCTAATGACACAACATTATTCCTCAGCGCGCATCGGGGGTGGAGGCCTAATAGGTTCCCTACGAGAAGTGGCGACTTGCGTGGAAAGGTTCGCAGTGCAGCGACAACGAGAAGAAGAGATCCTCGCGAATGCGCCCGAGGAGTTCCTTGACCCCATCATGAGCACCCTGATGATGGACCCCGTCATACTGCCCAGCTCACGCACCACTGTTGATAGGACAACCATCGCAAGGTATGACTGATTTTTTTCTGTACATAATCAATTATATGTTCAGATTTGTCGGATTCGATTAAAATTCATACTGTTATCCTACGAAGGCTGTTTCATCGTTTATTGTGTGTACACCTATTTGGGGCAGATTCGTCCGTCCAGATCGATCTCTTAATGATAAAAACGATGGAAATTGAATAATTCCCTTAGTTATCCTCCCACGCCTCTGTAATATATATCAGGATACTATTGCATTGTCTCTAACTCTTGTTTTATTGTTTCAGACATCTGTTGAGTGATCAATCGGATCCGTTCAACCGCTCGCCGCTGTCCATGGATCAAGTTAAGTCCAACACGGAACTCAAAGAGAGGATCCAAGCGTGGATTGCTCAGCAGAAGCACATTGCTCAAAACCCGACCAGTAGCGAATAGAAGACAAATATAGGTTTTTGTATATTTTACTAGGCAAGCTAGTATGATAATGTAGGTTAGTTTAGTTAGACAGTAGATTTCGTATTGACGGCAATACTATACATATTATGTAAGGGCGCTTGATAAATGGGATGTTTGTGTGGTTTATGTCAAGTGTAAACGTGTTATTTGTATTATATTTTCATTAGTTATCTTTCAATTATTGTAAATTTTAGTTAGTTATCCACGTTCCGGTACATATCAGTTGCAGTGATATATTCTATTGTTTATTCTATATTTATTTTGATTGTTTGCTTCTACAAAGTTCAATTTAATGTTATCGTTGTTAATTCGAATGATTTAATTGGGTGCATTTTATTTCTGGGTAGGTACTGATTTACAAATGAAAGTTTGTACCATCCTTAATATTGTGATAAATTACTATGTTCTGTGTTTAATTTAGTGTAATAAAACTAATTAGATGTAATTAATATATTTCTTGAACTCAGTCTGCTTTAATATTCTCTGCTTTTTGTCAAATCAACCCAATTCCTCTATATTCTACAACACCGCAAGATATTGTCGACTCACAAGTCTTGAGTAATGCAAGAAAGCAGAAGTGAATACATCGGGTATCGCACAAAATTACCCCACTTCTCATAATTACTACTCTTTAGCAACTGCCTAAAATGATGAATGACGCCATAAAGATAATATTGTGGACAGGGGTAGTATCAAAGTCTGATACGGACTATCTATATCTATGGGTGGTATTTTCACTTCAGTGACTACTAGTGCGGCCATTTAATCCGTATTCCATAATGTAAACGTAAGGTAATGGAGGATGATAACATTGGATCTATATCTTATTCGTATCTTCTACAAGACCTTCTTTTGATTAGTTGCCTTAAATAGAAAAACCATAATAATTTATGAAAAAAAGCTTTTGAACAGTAATATAGTGCTCAAATAAAAATAATGAAATCATAATTCGCGCCACTATGGCGAGGAGAGCTCGTCTAGTTCGTTGTGAATTTTGGATTTTAGGGTGTCACCTATTAAGTTTTTTCGAATTTTATCAAACCTAAGTCCACATTCAATTATTTCTGTGTGGATGGGTTGGGCGCACGGGTGTGCGTCCTTGACCTTGATTTCAATATTATAATAAATGGTACTGAAATGTAAAGTATTACACTCAATACCATCACCATTGCTGCTACATAATTTCTTCATGAATCAAAAGTTGTTATTTTAGATTAAAAATAATACAGCTTTTTATTGTATTTCCACTTTTATTTCATGTCGTGAAACGGGGAGGAGGCCATAACAATCTCCCACAACGAGCATAGACAACTTAGTTGACATGGCGGAATAATCAGCTGTTAATTGCAATGCTAACGAATAAGTGGAATAATTCTTGTAGGTAATAATTAGTTTAGTATTATATTGAGTTTTAACTCATTCTAGATTCCAACAATGCAACTTAAACATATTTTGTTAGAGTAATTTAAAATTTATTGTAAGAAAAAAGGAATGGCGCGATGTCCCTTGTCATCTGTCAGCTTCATTCATTCATCCATTGTGCAGAAAAAATGTGACTTGTTCGCTTTGTAATTTTGTTTTTATGTAATAAGTACTAGTTGAATATTAGATCCACCCATTATTACATCCCATTACATTAACGAAAGTGTTGATTACCGTATTGCATAATAAGAACAGTCGTATTACCACAACAGGGCCTGGTTTACTGTGTCCAAGATTATTCCCTCTACAGAGAGCTTGGTCCGGCGTCGGCGAATGAAATACTTATTTTTCTTGCGCAGTGAGTGGTTGAGTGTGTCGTTTGATGAAGAAATAGGGGTGTTTGTAAAGTAGTGAAGTGTGAGAGGAAGCGAGGATGTCGGGCCGGGTAAGGAAGCAATCGGACTGTCCGGTGGGCAAGCAGGGCCCGATGCGGGCGACGCTGCCGGTGTCGTCTGTCATGAAGAGCGGCGGGCTCAAGAAGAACGCCAGCAACAGCCCGACGCTGTCGCCCACGAATGCGTGGCGCCGGATATCACCAGATCATGCCCTGTCTGGACAGCGAAGCCCTGGTGCTGTTAATTACAAAGGTAAGTACCACGCATTACCTATCAACTTAATTTTCATCAAAAAGTACAAATAAAATCCAAATTGCAGTTATCACTAAATGAGACAAAGTAACAAAAAAGTAAATAAGGAAACCTAAAATGCTCAAGTTGTTTTAAACACATGAAGCACAACATTATTGCGATTTGCAAACCTAAGGTAGCAAGTATAATCTATAACATTACATCAGAGGTTGGTTACAACCTAGTTATATACTTTGACCAAGCCAATGGTTCTGTAATGGTAGTTTGAGGCTGGAAATTATAATCTTATTAACAGGTCAACTATACATCCACTCATATTTTAAAACGGTGCAACTGCTAAGCATGAGGTTCTAGGATCAATTGCCAGTTCAGATATGTGTTTGAGTTTTGCGGTCAGAAATGACTCCATAGCAGCCACAGAGTCTGGATTAAACTCCAGTTACTGGTAATAGGCTCGCCCCTGGAACTTAAACAAAACTGGCCTAAAAGTGGATTTACTACACCACTACCCCCCCCCCCCTTTTTTCTATTTCATGTTCGTACAGTCCATCCAAAGGTTGTCTGGAAGATATCGCTATCAGCGATAAAACCCCCATTGTATCCATAAAATTAACAATTTTGTAAAACCATTCTGTTTCATGACAATGGTGTTCTTGAGTGAAGAGCACAAATTTGCAAGAATTAGGTGAGGCAGCTCTAGGCTAGGTAGAACAACATACTCTGATCTCTCTGACCCCATGAGGCTGTCATAGAGTGTGCTGAAGCCTCAAATAAATATAGATACAAAAAAAAACAACTACAATCTCCCCTAAGATAGCTGGTAGCAGCTACATGAGAGTGCTGCTACTTGCATGCCACTCGGCCGCAACAAACAGGGTTGGAGAGCAGTAAACTGCTGTAGGGTAGGCTGATGATGATGATAAATCACTAGGCTATGATTGAAAAACAAGTAATTGTGATGATTGATCAACATCCCCCTGCTGTTAGTTTATTTAGGGTTGCTGCAGCACATCCTCCTTGTCTTATTGGAATAGATTGGTTCTCAACCCTTTTTTCTCATCATAATATCATCTTTCATACAATCCATTCAGTATTTATGTTTTGATGTCATTACAATAAATTCACCTGAAAACAAGATGAAATCATAAAATTGATGCATTTTCTAGGCAAAGGTAGATTCGGTGCCAGTGTCATCAGGCGCACGGCATCACTTGACACACTGTATCACAAAGGACAGTGGTCCAGGGACTACTATCTACACGCTGGCCATTTGCAAGTTGATAAGTCCACACAAGTATGTTGCTATTTTTATACTGAACTTTTCAATAGCTGATGATTATGAAATTCCTATTTTTATGAAGCATGTGGTTTTTGTTAGAAATGTTTTATATTTGTTTAAAACCTCAATCACTTTTAATTAAAATCTTCATTCATTTATCTGTGAACTAGAAATAATGGTTATAAACACTTAAAATATGGACTTGGCAAGATAAACATTATTCTACATTTGAAAAGCATTCCTTTATTTAACTCTATTCTGAACAGACTGATGAAGGAGGTGGAACATCAGGCCGCTCCTCCCGTAGTTCTGAAGATGACAAACTTGATCGTTTCCTGCGCAATCGCCTTCAAAGAACACACAAACCATCAGCTTCTGGGGACTACTCAAGCCAAACTATGAACACTAGTCTTTGTAAGTATTACACATACATATTTTTTATAGCTGGTCCATTATTATTATTATCAGCCATTTGTGTCTCACTCCAGGGCAAAGGCCTCGCTTCGCTCCTTCCACTTATCCCTATCGAGTGCTGTTAATCGCCAACCCTTGTAGAAAGAGTCGAGTTCGTCCCACCATCTCCTTGGCCTGCCGTTTGGCAACACGGCTGCTGTTCGGGACCCATTGTGTGGTTACCTTAGCCCATAGCTCCTCCAGCATGTGACAGATGTGGTCAGCCAGTTCTACTTTAACTTGCTAGCCATGGGACCAACATCGGCAATTTGAGTTTTGGAACGCAGTATGGAGTTCTTTATACAATTTGTAAGTTTTACTCCAAGGATACTGCTCTCCATTGCTCGCTGACAGACCCCGAGTGTGGACTTTTAACGCTTGGTTAGTGACTATGTCTGCGCTCCATAAGTGAGGGTAAGGAGAATACACATGTCCATGAGTTTTCTCTTCATTGAGAGAGGGAGAGGTCCTTTCATTAGTTGTTTCATCTACCAATAGCTCTTCCAGGCTTCTTGGTGTGTCGAGTAACTTCTTTGTCTTATCTTGCCTGGAAGGAGACTATTTGGCTGAGGTATAGGTACTCATGGACATATTCAAGCAGGTCCATTATTCTATAGAGCTAACTTTATACTAACCAATCACAAGTCACTAAACTAAAGTGTGTAATTAAACTCCAGGGTCCCGTTTTGGAGGCAGCAGTGTCCCGCTGAGAGCAGCGCGGTCATCAGTGGAAGGTCTCAATCAGGAGATAGAGAGACTTGTGCTGTATCCAGCCAGCGGCACACAAACTCAACATCTAGATCGGCTAAGAGATAAAGTATGTACTGACTGATGTTTCTACCTAATTTCCTCAACATAAATTAAAATGTATGATTGACCTGATCTTGATGTTTGTGGCTTCACTTGTGTGCCTATTTGAGTATTTGCAAGAAAAGACCATACATTTTTATTAATAGTTTTCCCCTTTTAACAATATTCGGCCTTTTGGAAAGGTATGTGACGACAACGATTTGTGATGGAACAATTTATTACTAAATATTTGTTAGGTGCTTGCTAAACATTTTTATTTTCTTTGCTTGATCTGTCCCACTCCTGGGCAAAGGCCTCCCTAAACATAATTTTAATATTGTTACACATACAGTCTGTTATAATGAGGTAGCACTGATATTTTTTCTCTGGTGCAAGGCAACTGGGCTTATCCCAGTTGTAAACGGAACTTGGCTATTGGTCTAGCTCTGTATTGTCTCCTGCTTAATATGATATCTTTTTTGATTAATATCGTTGTAGGATCCAAGAAGCTGAAACGTTTCTTCGGAACCTGAGGAACTACATTGTCTCGTCGCGTTTCTGGTGGTCGCCACCGTTGATTCAAGCTTTCACGAGTTGCAATAATTGGAAATATTTGCCCGAAATAAAAAAAGACACCTAAAACATTTACTAATGTAAAAAGGACTAGAGTGGAAAAGACTGCTACAACCTTTTCTATTTACAGGTTACACCAGAAGGACATCGCGCGCCCCTTGCAGAACTTCTCCGGCGTTCTGTCAACACACAGACACCACACGATCTGTGTCACACTGCTCATTCATCAGGTAATTTTCTTTAACCAATACTGAGCATTGTTGTCATATTTCTGAATACATTTTCTCTCGAGTCCAACGAAAACGATTCAAAATTCTTCTATTTACGAATAGCTTGTTTACTATCTTAGTCTTTTTCTAAACCAGTTCCAGTCAGAACAACTTCTGCATTTGTTATTTAGTGGGATTACGAGTTTTTGTACATAACTTCTACTTTTTATTACTTCAATATTCTGTCTTATTTATGGTTAAATATGAATGTATCTAAACAATACATTGTGGGCATAGATCCACCATCCCGGGGGTCTCTCTCAAGCGGTGGGTCCACAGAGCTACTGGCCGCAGGTCTATAACTAACTATAGCTTTTAGACAACTCCTCGCAATTAATAGTTGAAATGCACTAAACATCAGAATAGTTTGATAGCCCTCAAGCATGTTTTTTTTTGTATATTCTTTGCTTATTTGCTTTCATAGGAATCATTCAGTTTTGTAGAAGATACAATAGCAGTAGACAGAAAAAACTGAAAGTAATAACTATTGAATTTCTTGAATTTGCTTTTCAGAACATTGAATGATTAGTTCCAATGACTTTATGGTGTAAGAGTTTCTGTTTCAAATAACTGTTCTGCATTTCAGGCGGCAGTGTGTGCTCGTCTCCGGATCTTGACGGCTCTAAACTGGGTACATCGCCGCAAATAAATCGCTTCTTAGCTCGTGAACCTCCTGATGGTTGTGAAAAGGTAAATATTGTATAATTATAAAAAAAAACATGATCAGTAAAATGTATTACTGCTAACGACCTCTCTTTCCCGGTGTGTCCAAAATTATTTTACTCTTAGTTAGATACTCATGGAGCCTAACGTTGATATTATAGGTGAACCTGAAAGCGGGCGAAGGAGCTTTCTCAGAATCAGTGTCTGTAATGAAGCCGACGATACCGGGCTTCACGCTGCGGCCGTCGCTGGGCTCCGCGTTCCAGCCGCTGCAGCCCGCGCCGCCGCCGTCCCCGCCCGCGTCCTCCTCGCACTGATCGCACTCCGACCTGCACCCGCACCCCACGTGTGCCCACTCCACGGACTAGAGGGTTCCTCATCCACCAAACTCGACGTTTTATTAACATTGCTTTCAACTAACTCTCTTATTAAATGTCCTAGTTTAGTTGAAGTTGAAAATTACGAAGTATTTTCAATTTCACGTTAGTTTGACCCTGCTATTGTGTTTTGTGGCGTACAAATCAATCACTTATGATATGACAGTATGTTAAAGTTGTGGAGCTAGTGGTTCATTTGTACGATAGCAATTTTTCCCATAACACTGCATAAATGCTATAACCAATTACTTTATTACAGAAATTAAACATGTTAGTGGCATCCAAAGTTTAATCACCTAATACATGTGTTTAATTAATCTGTTGTGACAATAATAAACATTCTTTAAATTAATTGTGACATAATAACAATGTCCTTTGAAACACGAAGTATTGAATATTTGTCAATATCCATCAAAATTCGAGTGAGAGTAAGAAATAGGAATGTCTCAATGAATTAAATCCGTTTTAGACTTGCAATTACTTTGCACAAACTATTACTTTGACAAACTGAGCAACCAAAGCAATTTAACCGCAGCATTAGAACGAAGCCAAACAAATGGCAAAAATATTTCATATTAATTACGAGTACCTATATAAATTATGTGTTAGTTTGTCCTGATATTATTTTAATGAATACATTAGGTAATGAGGGAGCTATTTTTCAAAAATGTTTATTTAGGTATTTTAGCACTCACTGCTCCAGCTTAATTTGTTTACATGACTGGATATATATTTGATCTCATTTTATGTATTATTTTAAAATTATGTATATAACACTACATGTTGCAAGCATAGAATTTTAAAGTGTTATAGTATGATAAGTCTTTTTTTTATTTTCACATACATAAGTTTCGTTAATTTAATCATTGGAGATAAATTACTTCGGACCAAATTTCTGAAAGGGCCAGATCGTCTTATTTGTGGTAATGGATATATCGGTTGCTAGAACGATTTTCTAATGCAAAAGAGCTTTAACTTGTGGGATTTGATAAAAGAAAATGTAAGTAAGAAAATAGACTGAATTTTTAAACTTTACTCATACTTTGATACAGGTAACTTGACTTTTTTTGTTACATAGTGTAGTGTACTATAAAGTGCCTATTATGGACATGCTTACTTGTTTGTTTACTCTTCAGTTAATAACTTTGTAACTCATTAGTACCGTATTTTGTTTCTGAAATTTGATCTTTGATATATTTCGTCAGTATCTGTATCAGGTACATGAGGCATTTGTTTGTGTAACATTCGTTTAGGGAAGTTTGGACCGCACTCGTTGGATTTCTCATTTTGGCCAAAATGCATTTTTATCATCGAGACTGATAATGTAGAATGTTGACAACTTACACATAAACATAGTTAGATCTGCTTTTGGACATACGCAATTATTTTTTAACCTTTTTTAAAATTCGACGGCAAATATATATTTTGGATGGCTCACCTTTGGGAATATAGTATTTTAAATCTTATCATTGCTCAAACAAAATTTTTATTAAGAGCCACACGCCGAATTTGAAAATGTAACTTAGTGATTATAATATTTCCAGTTGCTGATGTAAATTAGTACCTATTGATTATATTGGTTATTCAATAAACAAATGTGATAATGTAAGAGAAACGGTCGAATCTGAATGTTGATCGTGGCTTGACAACTTTCGATACTGGTGTGTACTAGTGCTACTGTAATCATGTTTTAAAATGTTGCACAAAATGAACAGTATCCATAAGTTGTGAAGAATATCGAAGGTGCTGCGTAGTGACTATAAGTGTACAGACTAACCGACTTGTGACAAAGGAGCAGGGTGTTTGGGATGCGATTAAATTGTGTAAGCAATCACACTTGACGGTAGAGATCATTTTCGAATTGACTGCGAATGTGACAAACAAAACCAGTATCTGACGCTGTGAAGAAAAACATTTGGGAAATGTACAAAAAGTATTATCATCATTCATTTGAACACAATAACGATTGTGTGTACGTTAAGGATTTTAGTATGTTGTATAAAATGCCACTACAGTCGTTAATGATTTATCATTTTTATAGTGAATAAATATATTGTGCAAAAACATTAACATGGAAGAAGAGCCGAGCCAATATTTAAAATCCGGATTTCTGTGTAAAATGTTTCTGAAATAAGTGCAATATATAGCTGTAATTCGAATAAATATACAAGCAAACAATTTTACGATATAAATTTTGAGGGTTGTATGTATATTTTATTTCTTACAAATTGTCTTCATGCCTTCATTGACCCACATTTTCAGTTGCTCGATCGTTGTTGTGGAAACACATTTTCTGTAAATTAAGCTAAATGATTATGTTTGCATTGCTTCCTAACAGCTTCCAAGTCGCTTCTAGACTCCCTACACTTGGAATCCAAAACAATATTATGCTTTACTAATAAATAGACTTATGTCACAGGTCCAGGTTGTAATTTAGGATTTATATAAGCCTCTCCCAATGTCGTTACCTAATTTAAGGTTTAGTAAGTTTTAGTAAAGGACCCGAAAAATTATTAGCTGTTAATAAATGTGTGCTATAAAACAGTCCCCTTACTGTTTAATTTAAAGTAACCACTGGTATGTGGACAAAGGTTCCTAAATAAAGATGTTTGAATTTCCACCATTATTATTTAGATTGCTGGAGCACAGTATTCCGAAGGACATCTTTATTTAAGGACTTGAAATGTTTTTAAAGTACATAAAGATATTTTTATATGTTCAGGGTAGGAGAAGGATGAGTTGTACCATAAAAGTAACTTGGCTAGGACCTTAGATTTGATAGTTCTTTTATAGATGGTTAATATTATTTTAAAGTTTGCTTTTAGATGAATGATAAGTTTGTAATTTTTATTAATACAATATTAGATTAAATACTAACATTTAAACTAAACCAAAAGTGCCCATTGAGATAAGTTTATAATTCAAGCAAGCCTTTTGTTCGGCATTTTGTTAAAAAATAATGTTTAGGCAACAAAATTAGAAATTAAGAAAAATTATCGAAGCATTGTTGAGTTTTAAGTTATCTAACATTGTTGAGGTTTATTGATAAAAAAAATCCTTTAGTTTTTTTACAAATAATGTTCAACAAGGGGCTTGTTTAGTTAGAGGCATTAATTAACATCAATATTAATAGTATCTACTTTTAAGTAATAATAAGAATGGTTTTATTATAGTTTTGTTTCAGAGAAGAAATTCTAATTACTATTTTTGTTTCCAATATTTTATCACTTTTATCTGTTTTCACTGTAATGTATCTTGCTGTATTGCAGACATATCCAATATACAGACTGATTTAAACTATCGTTTTTTTTATTCCTTCAGTGTGTGCTGATTGTTTGATCTAATGGTGACATGAATTCAAGGCTCCAAAATAAAAAAGATCAGGGTTTTATGTTCTGGTGTGTCAGGCGAACATCGCTAGTAAGCGCGACTAAAGTTGTAATTAGCACGCGGCCTAACATGCGAGAGCATCAAGAGTACCTTGGTGGCCCAGTGACATCGACCCTGACTTAACGATCGTGTGAGCTCGACCCCAGCAGGCAGGCGCATTACCTTATTTCATCACAACTGCTCTTAAATCGGTGAAAGAAAACGTCGTGATTTCCTAGAACCAAAAAATCGAAGGTATGTGACATCTAGTGACCCAGTGATGTATTACAGACCTCTCCCTCTAATATAGAGGGGGCCTGTGTCCCAGCCGTGGGAACATTCGGTCCTATTCACACGGCGTGTTTGTTGGCCGCAGTGACGCGCATGCTTGTATCATTTCGTAAGTGCATTTGAATCGATACGAACGCAACAATCTGCATTTACGCGCGCCGTGAATGCGCGACGTCGGCGCGTATAAAATACGCTCTTAAAGGGGCTGATTATGCTGACGCCGCGTATTCGCAACTATCACTTTGGTTAGGATACAGGGTCACACAATAACAGGTTTTTTTAGAAATAAATAGATATAATACATAGAAGTAAAATGCAGGGATACCAAATATGAAATTGTATTTAATTCAGTCATAATGTTATAAATACTAGATAAAAATTCACAATGGAGTATAAATATTTCTTAAATACTAGTACTGCAAACTTCTCTTAGTTTGTATATCATCCAACAATATTCTGAGTTCCTCGTCCTCAAATCTTCCTTCTAGAGATGGTATTAGAGCTTTGGCTTCTTCTGGTGTCTCTGGGCAAAGGTTTGCTAAGCTTGCAACTTCAAATTTATGTAGTTTTTTGGATTGAAGGAGACTGAAAAAAAAGAAAGATCTTTAGTTTATTTGTCCTTTTACATTTTAAAATAGTAGCCCACCGGTATCAGGAACAGGGTCCAAGTTACCGGCTGTCGGAGCTCCAGGGAGTGGAACATAACAATACAAGCCGTGCCCAGAAGTACCAATTTCGGAATCAAGCCGTTGATCCAGCTGCCTAATGAGAGCCTACTCAGGTGTAAGTAGAGGCTCTTGGCAACTAAGCAAGACAACTTTACAAGCCAAGTCAAGATACTTGATTTGCTTATTTAACCCCTTGACTGCGGCCGAACAATCGCTGCGCGAGACCCGAACTGCGGGCCGCCAACACACATGGTGTGTTTGCCGCACAGTCGAAACGCTTCTTCGAAAACGAGACGACTAGCGACTGTGCGGCCGAACACGCCTAGTGTGTGGCGGCCCGACGTTTCGCCAGTGCGGGAAACACATACGGTTGTGTTTGGTTATTTTCTGTATGACTTTCTACATTTTACGGTTTATTCATGTGCTTTTTATTATGTTTCTCAAGTCTCTAGATATATATATTTTATAATGATAATGATTGTTTTTATTTGTCTTTTTAGTATCTCGTATAAATAAGCTTGATAATAGGAACCAATGAATGATTAAATAAATTATTGAGTTGAATAGCAATAATCTCTTAATATTGCTAGTTGATTTAAAATAAATTGTAAGGGTGTCAAATCCTTTGAAACAATTCGGTGATAGGATTAGATATTAGCCCTTACACAATTAGGTTGAACATTCTTTGTGAACACCTGGCACCGAGGCTCAGTCCCTACACAATAGCGTATAGGATCGTTTTTGAAAACCAGACTTTAAACTCGTAAAAGTGATATAAAAGAATACTACGAACTTAAATGAGTATCTTCAAGAATTTCAAGCACTAGCACAATACACTTTAAGACCCTTTTTGAACACCTGGCATTTAAATAATAAATGATCGGTATAAAACAATAGTGTGAATGACAATCCCTAACACAATAGGACTAAGGATCTTTTTTGAACACCTGCCATCCTTACAACCTAATTGTGTAAAGGCTAATATCTAATCCTATCACCATATTGTTTCTAAGGATTAGATACCCTTACAATTTATTTTATATCAACTACCAATATTAAGAGATTATTGCTATTTGACTCGATAATTTATTTAATCGTTCACTATTATCAAGCTTATATGTGATTCTTCAATACTAATAAAAATATTAAGGTTTGTCTGAAGTTTAATTCGATATACTTAATTATAATACCAAAACAATTTTATTTTCGATATGATTATGTCACTGAAATACAATTTCTCATCACATATTATGTAGGTAACAATACAATTATTTTGAACACTATTCTTGGAATGTATAAATATGTAAATAAAGAACATTAATTTCTCATCATTAGTATAATACTTGCCTACATATAAATAAATATCGGAATATATCACCAGACAGTGAGAAACAACATAAAAAATACAACTGTTGTTTTCCAGTACCCATAGATGAAAACACGCTAGGCGTGTTTTGCCGCACAGTTGTATCCGATTTTTCGAAAACACATACCCTGCGTAATCGCTGCACTGGCGTTCAGTTAGTACAAACACATCAGGTGTGTTTTGCTGCAGCAAACGGGTTAAGATTCTTTTTGTTTAGAAATCAATAGCCCAATAAGTCTTGAAAACATTTTATATGAAACTTGATAATACATATGTTAACTGTATTTGTTTCTAAAATACTTACTTTCTAACAGCAGCTATGGTTTCTTTGTTTTTAAACTTCTTGAACATGTTGGTGTAAGTGAGGGTTTTCATGAAAACCTCTGAGAATTCTTGTTCTTCCTCTGCGGACTCATTCTGTGCTTTTCTATGTTCCAGCAACATGTCAACTTCTGATATCAACAATGTTTCTGCATTTTCAAACTCTGAAATGAGGAGGAAGTGTTTTATTTTAATTAAGTATTTCGATTTTTCACTCCAATAATGGCTTGAGTATGAAATTACAAGGCTTGTTATAGCCTTGTTTTTGCCAAAAATATTACAAAAATGTTTTACATTGGCCCCAAAACTAAACAAAGCCTGAATCTCTGGCACTACAATACAGATTACAGATCAAGGGTTTACTATTGAAAAAAATAAAACATATTCAGTGGTGAGAACTTAACATAAAATAATTATTCTTCTATAAACTACAAATAAAAGAACAGGACATGAAAGTTCAAGAATCACAATTAAAATCAAGTAAACACGGGAAAAAACGCTTAAAGGAGTGTGAGTATGAAGGTGTGATGAAGAGTGTGTGTGAGGATGTGATGAGGAGTGTAAGGGTGTGATGAAGAGTGTGTATGTATGTGTGAGACAGAATGGATTACAGCCTACCAACAGGTCTTACCTTTGGGAAACTGTAAATCTGCTGCATCTTCCTCTACCACGTCTTGTATAGGTCCAGCCATTATGAAAAAAAAGGGAGCATAAGCTTGCAGATGAAGCTGAAAAAACGTTTTTCAATAATAAAAAACTCACTCAAATCTCAAGCAAATTATGTTTACATGGAAGTTAATACAAGTAAAATCTTTACTGCTTATCACAGCTATATATTTATCCAAGAAATCATGTAAATTTCTCTGATATCTTGGTAAGTAATGAAAGCCGTGTGGAAAGTCGCTTTACGCCGATTGACATTGGCGAGGTACCTAAGTTTTTTTTAAGTTTTGGACGTTTCTCGTTTGACAGTTGACTCAAGGTGGTAAGGTGAAGTTTGTGAACTTTCCCTATTAAAAAAAAATCCCCAAAATTAAATGTTTGAGTCATTGTTGTCGTCAACTATTTTTATGTCTGTGTTGGCCGCTCTCATTCATGCACGGCACGATGCAATCGGCGTATGATAAGAAAATTATGAAATCTGTAGTATATCTCATTGTATCCTACATTTTACAGTTTTTGATAGCGATGTGGACGAATTATTTGACGCCCTTTAATAATTTTCTTCTTTCACCTGTACATATTTGTATTATTAATTTGATATTGTGATGCGTAGTGCTATAAGTGACGATTTCAATTCTCAAGAACGGTTTTATTTTTTCCAAAAAAAAGGGAAAATGTCCCCAATCACCATGCCATTGCTTCGAGTTGGCTGTGGTTTAATGTTATACGTTGACTTACTAAGTCCATGCTCACCATCATCATCTGCACTAACCTTTTTCCAACTATGTTGGGGTCGGCTTCCAGTTTAACCGGATGCAGATGAACACCAGTATTTTACATGGAGCGACTGCCTATCTGACCTTCACAACCCAGTTAGTACTAGGTTTAAGGTTATACGATACCCCTTGGTAAGACTGCCCCCGTATTCACTACGCTTCGATTCGATTTCGGAAAGTCGTATGTCTGTCTTTTTTTGGCATTACGAAAACGAGCGAGTTAGACATACGACTTTCTGAAATCGAATCGAAGCGATAGTTTGACTCGGATCGGCTTTCACCATCTCCTTCAATTCAGCGTTATTCACCTGTATGCCCCGGTCTTCCACGTGGTTCGTTCTTCAAGTCGAAGTTTCCATTACGAAAGCGTTTAAACCAAAAACACACGGTGCGTTCACTAGCAGTCGCCTCTCCAAACGCAGCATTGATATTGCGAGCCGTTTCTGCCGCGTTAGTTCCACGTCGGAACTCGTATTAGAAAATTACTCGGATTTTTGAAGTATCCATCTTTTCTGTGTAAGCTGAATAAAAAAAAAATCTCATAGGTATAATGTAAAAAGTCTCACTCGATTATCTCTAATGTCAATTCAAAGTATATATTACTGAAAACGGCAATTTCATACTCTAACCCCCCCCCCCCCCCCCATTATTAATTATGACTGCCCGTTGGTCTTGTGATCACAAGCACCTGAAGCACGACTGATTAGTGTTGGTCCTGTGTTCATTTCCTAGGTCGGACAAAGTGATAATTGGGTTTTTCACAATTCCTTGAAACAATGGCTAGTCTCCGATAAGATTGCAAGCATGATCGAAAACGTTGAGATGGAAAGTTAGGCCTGGTTCACATTAGGTCAGACCGTCAGTTTTACCGTTGGCAGGCTGTCGGGTCTTGCTTTTCACATTATAAGCTACCAGTCCGACCTAATCTAAACATTCAGGCGTTGCGGTCACTGTCCGGCTCGTCACAAAGCAGTTGTTAGTTGGCTTTTTTATATATGTTAGAGCAAAGAGGTACTGTTCTAATCTCATGACTGGCATGCATGATGACTGTTTTAGTTTGTAATAAAGAAAATATAATTATACCTGACACAGAGAGAGAATGTCGTAAAAAAACGTTGTTTTTTTTTGTATTCGTGTATTTTATTTATTATCATAAATAAATGTTCTTCAACATATTCAATAGGTTATGGGCCCAGGGCGTTGAGAACAACTGTTAATAATGGCATCCACTGGGAGTGGGCATGCGAATGAGAAATCGCATGTGGCCCAAGGTAATTCGAATCTACCAGCAATGGAGAAGCTTGATGGTAGTGCCGACTATAATGTATGGAAGTTCATGATGGAACTCTATCTAATACATGAAGATTTATGGGAATACACGAAGACAACACCGGTAGCAACTGATGAGTCAGGCTACAGAAGAGACCAAAAGGCTAGAGCCAAAATCTGCTTAATGGTGAAGCCGCATTGTTTGGTACACGTTCGTCGGGCAAAGTCTGCAAAGGAGGCCTGGTATGCCCTGAAGGCTGCTTTTGAAGACAAGGGCCTGAACAATCGATGCAGACTGCTTTCAAAATTGGTAAGCATCAAGTTGCAACAATTTGCTACAGTTAATGAATATGTAACGGCTATCATGACGGTAGCGCAGCAGCTATGTGACCTGGGAAAGGAAGTAGACGATGAGTTGCTGGCGGCTTTGATGCTTCAGGGGTTGACGGAGAAATTCCAGCCGATGAGATTAGCTATAGAGAACACAAACATAGAATTAACCACAGACTATGTTAAAGCTAAGCTGTTTCAAAGTGAAGACTTGTATCAAGCAGGTCCTAGTACTGTGTCGAATGCACTGCAAGCTAAAGGTCAGAAAAGCAAGCGACCGCAGAGAAACATGAATAAAACTCGTTCGATAAAATGTTTTATCTGCGACGGACCTCACAAAGCGATGGATTGTCCAAAGAACCCAAAAACAAAGAAGGATGCTATGATGTCGTTGGCGATGGCAACCGCAGGGAAACAAGGTTCTGGAGAGTGGATTCTTGACTCCGGCGCATCCAGCCATATGACAAATAGAAAAGTGTGGTTAAGGGACTTTAAAAAGTTAGAGAAACATGTAGAGGTAGCGTGTGCGAATGGAGAAACTGTATATGGTGAGGCAGTTGGTAATGTGGTTAATGAGGAGATGGGTATTTCAATCAGAGATGTGATGTATGTACCAGGGTTAGCAACTAACCTTCTAAGTGTGAGCACAATTGTAAGTAGAAACCTAGTTGTTGTGTTTGAGAAGTCAGGTTTTAAGATTATGAAAGCTGATGCATGTAAGGTGACTGGTGAAGTTTCGTATGCAGGCACTGTAGAGCAAGGTGTTTATAAAATTAAATACTGTTCACAGGAAGTAGCTTTGGCTTCAACATCTGATCAAATTATGTTGTGGCATAGGCGTATGGGACACTTAGGAACACGGAACCTTACATTACTTAAGAATAAAATGGCGCAAGGGGTAAGTTTTCCCAACGTTACTACGAAACTAGAGTGTGAAGCATGTGTCGTGGGGAAACAGACGAAGCAGCCATTCAAGAGAAGTGGTGCCAGCAGGGCAAAAGAGGTCTTAGAGTTAGTTCACTCAGACGTATGTGGACCTATGAGTGAGAAATCATACGGAGGGTATAGGTATTTTCTCACATTCATAGATGACCTTACCAGAAAAACTTTTGTTTATTTTTTGAGAACTAAAGGCGAGGTTTTTGAAAAGTTTGCCGAATTTGTAAAACTGACGGAGCGTCAAACTGGACACAAATTAAAAATCATCAGATCGGATAATGGCAAAGAGTTTGTCAACAAGAGAATGCATGAGTTTTGCAAGGCAAGAGGGATACGTCATCAACTGACAGTGGAGTACACACCCGAGCAAAATGGAGTTGCTGAACGAGCAAACAGAACTATCATGGAGAAAGCCAGGACTATGCTGGAGGAAGCTGGTTTAGGCAGACAAATGTGGGCTGAGGCAGTAAACACAGCGGTGTATTTGAAAAACCGATCACCCACTGTGGCTGTTAAAAATAAGACGCCAGAAGAGGCCTGGACTGGAAGAAAGGTGGATTTGAGCTTCCTCAGAGTATTTGGATGCAAAGCGTACCTTCATATTCCGGACCAGAAACGCAAAAAGTGGGATAAAAAGAGTGAAGAACTGGTTCATGTTGGGTACTGCGAAGACACTAAAGGCTACCGTTTAGTAAATCCAGCAACGGGTAAGCTGCATAAGGGCAGGGACATTGTGTTCTTTGAAAACCTGAAATATGAAGCCAAGAGAGACGTCCCCGTAGAGCGCGTTATTCCACTGACAGACACTGTCACTGAAATGGAGGACGTTACAGATACAACTCAACAGGAAGATGTTCCGGACATGAGTGTTCTGCAGGAACGAGATCAAAGTGATTCTGAACCTAGAGAGGATGTTCTAGAAGCTGTTGAGGATGATGAAGAGTGGGTAACATCTGATGAAAGAGAGGAATCAGATGCTGATGAGACGTCCCAAGTTAACGATAATGAGTTATCAAGCAGGAGATATCCACTTCGAGTTAGGAAACCTAAACAGTTTCCAGATTATATAACTTATAAGGCTGCGACAGCACTTCAAGACCCTTTGACGGTCCAGGATGCGTTATCCAGAGAAGATAAAGCAAAGTGGGAAGTTGCAATTGAGGAGGAGTTAAAGGCTCTCAAGAAAAATAAAACTTGGACGCTTGTGAAGCCACCAAGATCGTGCAACGTGGTTGATTCGAAATGGTTATTTCGAATCAAAGAAGAAGTGGGGGGAAAAACTCGCTATAAGGCACGACTCGTTGCGAGAGGCTTCAGTCAACGCAGAGGCGTTGATTATTTTGAAACGTTTGCGCCTGTCGTAAGGCACAGTTCATTAAGATTGCTGATAGCTTTAGCAACCTACATGGGTCTAAAAATAGATCAAATGGACGTAAAGACAGCATTCCTGAATGGAGATTTGAGTGAAGTTGTCTACATGAAACAACCGAAGGAGTTCGAAGTAGAAGGCAAGGAGGATTACGTCTGCCTACTACACAAAGCACTTTATGGTTTGAAGCAGGCTCCACGAGCATGGAATACAAAGCTTCATACTGTGCTCATGAAGTTGAATTTCAAAAGATCAGAGAATGAGCCATGCATCTACATTAGGTCACAGGATACTAATGTGATCATCATCGCTGTGTACGTAGATGACCTGCTGATTTTTTGGAATAATGAGCAAGAGATGCTTTCGCTTAAGAGAGATTTGCAGTTTAGCTTTGAGATGAAGGACCTGGGCAGAGCTGAACTAATGCTGGGCATTCAGATTGACCAGGACCCTAAAGGAATTAAGCTACATCAAGAGAACTATATAGAGAAGCTTTTAAAAGCATACAATATGGAGAACTGCAAACCAGTCGCCACACCGGCTGTACCAGGCCAAAGGCTAGAGAAGCCAGAGAAAAATAAGAAATTAGATGAGAAGATCCCTTATCGATCATTAATAGGTTCACTTATGTACTTAGCAGTATGTACAAGGCCTGACATAGCTCATGTTGTAAATTATTTGAGCCAATTCAATGAGTGTTACAACGAGCAACATTGGATTGCTGCGAAAAGAATACTCAGATATCTTAAGGGTACAAAAAATCTTGGGTTGATGTATTCAAACGAGAAACACAATGATATAATTGTGGGTTACGCTGATGCTGACTATGCAGGAGATAGTGATCGACGCTCATATTCGGGTATGGTGTTCCTTAGTCAAGGAGGAGCTGTTTCATGGCAGAGTACCAAACAGCGCACAGTGGCACTTAGCACTGCTGAGGCAGAGTATGTCTCACTGTCAGAGGCAGCTAAGGAGGCCGTGTTCCTAAGGCGGTTTCTATCTGAACTAACTGGGAAAGAATACCAAAAGGCTCTTACAGTGTTTTCAGACAGTCAGTCAGCAATTGCCATAGCATATAACCCGATTCATCACCAGCGCACCAAACATGTGGACGTAAGGTACCATTTTGTGCGGAATGCAGTTGAGGCAGGGACTTTATGTTTAGAGTATCGCGAAACTGAGAGGATGGTTGCAGATGCTCTGACTAAACCACTCCCCAGAGGCAAGTTTGAATGGTGTGTGAAAAGTATGGGGTTGCATGTATGAGTACATGGAATGATTAGAGGGTTGTGTGTGTTTCTTATAGGAATTGTTTGTGATCGTTCCTACTTATGAAATGTTGGCATGCACATGCATGAGATTAAGGAGGAGTGTTAGAGCAAAGAGGTACTGTTCTAATCTCATGACTGGCATGCATGATGACTGTTTTAGTTTGTAATAAAGAAAATATAATTATACCTGACACAGAGAGAGAATGTCGTAAAAAAAACGTTGTTTTTTTTTGTATTCGTGTATTTTATTTATTATCATAAATAAATGTTCTTCAACATATTCAATAATATAATCGACGACGTCTTGATTGTAAGTAAGTAAGAAAAAGGAAATATTGGATTCATCCAATCATTGCCGAGCGAAATTCAGTTGGAATTTCTAGGTGGGCGGGGTGGCTCCGCCGCTAAGAGCCGACAAATGTGAACTGCTTTGTATAGCGCCATACAAAGCAGTACATCAATATTATATCCGACCCTACAGGAATCGTGGCTGAACGTCCGGTAAATGTGTCGTCACTGACAATGTTATCGTGTCGCCCTAATGTAAATAGCGCTATTGAAATACATACGCCAATATGCATCCAACATCTTTGTCGCTTTGGTAAAACGGTCGGTCCGACCTAGTGTGAACCAAACCTTACTGTCATTGTGTGTCTATTTTGACACGGGCGGGCTAGCAAATCTGTGTGTCACTGTCAAAAGATGTAGGTTTCTGTATTATTATACTCTTTGGGTTTCTGTGTCTGTTGCTGTCTGTGGGGTTGTTTATTTTGTGTAAAGTGAAGTAACATTATTAATGAATGTGGATGGCGTAGTGGACAGTAAACTAATTTGTATAAGTAAGGCCGTCAGTACCTAGTAGTGATCAGTGGTGCCACTGGTGCCATCATTCAAAAACGTAACAAACCAATCAACTTTAAAAATCAATAGACAAACGCCCCTCCCCTGCAGGAGTGAGCTCCTTGTGAATTTCGCTATCGGAATTGAGTTTGTTTTCCTCGAGTTCTGTGAACAAAGAAGAACACAATGTCTCCAATTCAGCCTTCGATTTTTAAATCAATTTTTAAACCCGACACACTTAAAAATCTTGAACCAAAAGCAGAACATCCCGAACCCAAACCGGAGACGTCAACAATAACTACTTTTACACCTAGAGGTATGTTTTATCAGGACTAGATAAAACGCCGGCGATGAAAACACAGAAAACAACCAACTAATATAAAATTTAACTTAATTTATCATTTTAGAAACACCAAAAACGGCTCAGCAACAAGAACTATCGAGGACAGTGTACCTCCTCGTCGCAAGATTCCACCTTCTAATAATTAGCTGGAAAAAAAATCGAGCCAAAAGTTACAAAGTCGGTAAAGCTATCTATGCCTTAAATTTGCCCCAGTATGAGGAGGAATACTTTCCGCGCGAGCTGCAACCATTAATGGAAAGCTTAATGGAAATATTGGGTGAAATGGGGGACATTTATGAGGGTAAGAATTACATTTATTCATTGCATTCATCAATCATACAAGATTCCAACTTTAGAAAGTCTTTGATTTGTTGTAGCCTTTCCTTTTTAAATTTTGATGCATGTTATAAAAATGCTATTAATAAAATGCAGAAACTACGAATCTATGCTTAGTCGCACCATGTGTAGCTTTGCATCGGTGTCACTGTGTTGGACCTACTTTGATGCCTAAGTGTCTTATTGTCGTCATTGTAGATACTTAGTTTTAGTCTTGATTTAGTCCTTTTTTGTATTTTTTTTTCTTTTGTACATTTATTTAACGTTGTTAATAGTATTTAGCTCATTCTTGTATAAATATGTTGCTTTGAAATGCGAAGGTTTGTATTGTTTGCTGGAGTACAACGTGTCCCACTGCTGGGCAAAGGCCTCCCCATTCTCCTTCCATACCTCTCTATCATGTGCGATCTTGGGCCATGTTACCCCCGCAAACATGATCAGATCATCACGACACCTTCGCCGCGGTCGACCTCAACTAAATGTAAATAACATCCTGAACACTTTTAACGTTTACAACAAAGGTCTGCTGCTATTCGAGTTTGAAACTACCAAAAATCATATTTTTGCTAGCAATATTTTGGACATTCATTTAAAGGCGCAAAGAATTATTGTTTGGCTGGATTTCAGTTCTAAACTCATACTATAACTCTTACATTCTACTATCCCATGGTAGAAATGGTATGCATGTTGGATATACATTTGTTTATTTTTTCGCTGCCCTCATACAATGTTTGGTGTCTGTTCAGGTGACAGATGCCTCTCATCTATAGTTATTCTAATCCACATCTTCACATCCTCGGATGGTCAAATGTTAATATTACCAATAGCAAATATCTTTAAAAGAAGTAGAATTATTGTTCCCATCCATTGAGGAGTTCCACTTTTCAATTCTAGAAACCTTCATCAAATCATCACCATTATTGAATGGAACCAAAGACATTCTCTATCCACAAATAAAATAATCGGTTAAAAACACTTAGAAAAGCTTTGCACTATGCTCTTTGGACTATTAAAGAAAATTCACAGTTTCTATCTTTAAAAACAATGCTAGTACTGGTTGTACAGCTTAGCTGTCATAATAAAAAATGTTTCCATATTGTCTGTGTTTCGAAATATTAACATTATTCCTTAAGGCTTTAATCTTTAAAATTTTGGTATTTTTTGTACAGGGTGTGAATGATCTCCTTTGTCACCGCCTGCAATAACATATAGGATAATTTTATACCTGTAATCAAGCTAGTTCTCTGTAAATCTGCCTTATACACATCATTATGTATTGTTACAGAAGTGACAGAGTTGGAAAATCGGCTGCAGGCACTAGCAAAATTGCATCCCCACGATGACCCAGTGCTGACAACATGGTCGGTCAAAATGGTAGCAACTAAAATAAACGAATTGGGTAAAGTGTTGAAAAAAGAATATCAATTATTGGAGATAATAATAGGTTAGAATTGTTTTTTATTATTAATATAAATACCATTATCATAATTTATGGATAGTAGTCTCGTACCACATTATCCTAAATTGCATGATCAGTCAATTCATAGAATACAATAGGTTTGCTAATGAAATCCTGTAATTGTGCCTAGACTTTTCACTAACACTGGTGAATTTCTACCCTCGGCGCTGAAGCTGGAGTTAAAATCCAATATACTGTGCCATAACATATAGGAATTCATGCAGGTGTCGGTGATTAGTGTTAGGGCATTATATTATATACCTAATCATAGTGAATATTTCTTTTCAGAAAATGTTGCCCACGACAGAGACGAAAATAATAGAGCTGTTTACGGGGCTTCATTGGCGCCCACTCCATACCTCTCAATAGAAACTGCATTCTTATTTTCCGAAGCTGGTTTAACCTTTGTATAATTAAGTTGAATGTGATGTTTATAAGTTATTTATTTATTCAAACTTATAACTATATAAAATATAATATAACTATATTTATGGATTATGTTGCTGCTAAAATCCGAAGTTACACTTAGATCTAGCCGGCTATACTTAGGTAGCAGTTAGTTAAACTTTGGTGTATCCTTTTTATTCACGGCTAATACTACGTGAAACTGTTTTCTTTCGGCTAAAACTAGGTCTAGCCTTCTTTTTATTGGGGATCTGGTGCAACCAACTTGGATGTAGCGCTCGCGCACGTTTGGTCACAGTTCTAACCTAACTTAACCCATTTGTTGGGTGTGCCCTAGCAATAAGAAGGATACACCTACATAAGTTTAGCCAATGGCTACCTGCCGCACCTAGGTATGGCTGGCTAGGACTAGTAGTAACTGTAATTCTGCTTTTAGCCGTAATATAAACAAGCGATTTTCTCTTGGAATATTATAATGTGAGTTCTAAGATACTATGTTCGTAACAGCCTAGAGTAAAAGTCTATCAATAACATGGAAGTAAATCACTTTTGAAAGTTACAACAATATACATATATTACTGCTTGTGTGTGACTTTATATAGGCGGAATTAATGCCACAAGGCACTCTATACCTTTGTTTTGAATAGGACAACATTGTGATGGGAGGGAGACATGCTGCGCCGACCCTAAATTAATTGGGATGAAGGCAGAAGCATGAAGATAATGATGAACATTGTGATAGGAAACCAAAATTAATACAAATACCCATTTCATATTCGAAAAATTAAAATATTGTGTAATTAAATATTTTGGTTTTTCGTTTTTGGATATTTGTATTTACTATAGTAATCGATTGAGAACTAACGTTATCAACGTACGAAATACCGTTAACCGGTAGTAAAAATATAATTTGTTCTTTACACACTGTACGTGTAGGTACCTTCTTTTTGGTTTCTTCGTAGAATTAAGGATAGTTATAACTTTTTGAATTTGACCGTCGTCTTAGCTCATTTACACAAATTGATTTCATGGGAAACTTTGTTCCTGATGGTCATTATTTATGAGTTTTTTTTTTGTTTGTGTTCATTTATAAGTTTATGTACCTAACTCAAATTATTGTAACTCTATTATTTAGGCGCTGATATATGAATAAAAATATTTTCTAATCCTTTTTCTGCTCGTACGCAACATTATAATAGAAACGTAGTCTGTTTCTTCACTTAAACTTAAATAAGTAACTAATTGCGAATCTAAATGTAACCTTTAGCGCAGAACAGCGCATAGCTACTAGTACAGTCTAGAACTGTCTTTAGAATGTGCTGTTAGTCTTAATAAATAATTAAACAAACAAATAAAGGTGCTTTATTATGTTTAGGGATCTGGTGGCCCACCATGACTTATTCTAGCAGCATTCTTTTAATCTTACTTCAGTGCGCGCAAGAGATGTAGCTAGACGTCCTGAATAGCTCCATCTCTCTCCCACCGAAGTGACAGTGGTTCAGGCCCTACACCTTTAAAAAGATCAATACGGAACCGATATAGCATCACTTTGTCCCTTTATCTCGTGAACGGATAAAAGTACCGACTAGAAAGAGGTTTAGACATTATCGTATATGACCTGGCAAGTGTACAGCCAGTTCCACCAGTCCATTTTAATAAATACTGGTTTTCGCAGTCAGATTTAACATAAGTAGGTATCTATCCACAGACTAAGATAAAAATATCGTAAGTCCTATACTTACTAATGTGTACTTTTTTTTTCACGATGTGGAAATCCTCGATGGATGTCCTCTGCTCTGGGGAGAGCGGAGGGGTCTGTCAGCCTCGTGCTGACTAAAACCACACCGGTGTTGCCTCGCACACTTGCGTCGGGGGGCAGCGGGAACTAATGCGACTCCCGCCGCCCCGGACCAGTGCCGGCCCGCTTAACCTGCGGGCCTCGTCCCAGGGGGAAGTGAGGTGTAAAACTCCCCCCGTTACGTCTAAGAGATGTGCGCGTTGTACACTACGCGCCGCCGTCTCAGGTCCAGTTTAGGGGGGCCGGAACAGGGCGTTGTCAGCCGCTCCCCCGGGCCGTGACCAGCGTGTCGTCCGCATAACACGTCAGGTTCACTCCTGGTACGAGCTGGCACCGCAAAACCCAGTCGTAACCGATGTTCCACAGGGGCGGGTCCAGAACCGAGCCCTGTGGAACACCGTACGACATCTCGCGACAGCCTGTGCCGTCGCGTCCTATGTAGGTGACACACCTTCCTGACAGATAAGCCCCCACAATGTTGCGCAAGTAGGAAGGCACCCGATGGTATCGCAGGGCCTCTATAATGCAACTCCAGGGTAGGGTGTTGAACGCGTTGGAGATGTCCAAGGACACCGCCAGCAACACCCCACCCCGGGACACCGCTTCCTTCGCCCGGACTTTTACTCGCATAACGGCGTCGAAGGTAGAGCGCCCACGCCGGAATCCAAACTGAATATCGTCCAGGTTCGGCCCCTGTGTGCACAAGTGGCTGACGAGGCGATCGATCGGTGCGATTATCCGCTCGAGCATCTTGGCCGCCTCTTCCAGCAGCATTATGGGCCGATAAGCGGACGACGAGTCCGCCGGGCGCCCCGCCTTCCTGGTACTAATATGTACCTACATCATCTGCCTAGACTTTTCCCAACTATGTTGGGGTCGTATTCCAGGCTAACCGGATGCAGCTGAATACCAGTATTTTACATGGAGCGACTGCCTATCTGACCTCCACAACCCAGTTAGCACTAGGTAATACGATACCCATTGGTAAGACTGGTTGTCAGACTTTCGGGCCACTGACTACTTGTAACGACTATCAAAGATGTACTGTGTACTGTAATTGACAGTCGGGACCAACGGCATAACGTGCTTTCCGAGGCACGGAGGAAATTCGGAATGTAATGGATGGTCACCCATCCATGGACCAACATAGGCGGCTTAACCTGAAGATCGACCCGAGCGGCTGTTATTAATTTAGCTACGAGCTCCTCATAATTACTATGTACATGATTTTTTTTTTAAAGTTAATGCTGCACCCTACAGCTCAGGCAGGTGTCCGGCCTTGAGACGGAACCCTCATAAATCGATCCCAAGATAGACATACACTAATCCAATTCGAATATTATTTTGATCGAATCTTATCATTGTATTTATCTTTTCAAAAACCAACTATTGCAACATTTTACAAAACATAACATAACATATTACAAATCTATGTTTTTAATATCAGATGACCTCGGCATTACCATTAATTTCCATAGGGCTATTTGTCTTGAGATGTGATAGGGCGACGAGGCCCGTTGCCATGGCGACTACTAACAAACAAACAATAGTCGATTGAAAGCCAAACACAATTTGCCGTACTGCTGCTACGTACTTACAAAGCAAGCTGAGTTACTAATATTAGGTTATTTATCAGCAGGACTTAGGTAGGTGCTAACGAGTTTACTGACGGTCTGCCACTTTTCACCCTTATGCCCTAAGTAATAAGGTTAAAAAGTGGCCGACCGTCAGTGAACTCGGTAGTATCAGCTTATTAAAAATTCATGATCCTTCCTTTATCTCATCGATCTTATTATGCCTTTTTTACACACTTTGGAACAGTCGTGCAGATTGCAAACCTACCTAGTCATATTATGTGAGAAATCTTCCTTCTGTTATTGCATATCTCATAACAGATGCTCTTAGCTAAATCCTAACATCCACAAGGCTAAAAGCTACGCTTGCCGAGGTGGGTTCGTGGATGGGTGACTATTCACCACATATCGAGACTCCTCCGTGCCTTGGAAAACACGTTAAGCCGTTGTCCCAGCTGTACATTTTTGGATCTTTGACAGTCGTTACTGGTAGTCAGTGGCCCGAAAGTCTGACAACCAGTCTTATCAAGGGGTATCGTATTACTCAGTTATTGGGTTGTGGAGGTCAAATAGGTAGTCGATTCATGTAAATGACTGACCGACCAGTATTTGGCCACCTACACAGCAGCTCTCTCG
This sequence comes from Standfussiana lucernea, assembly GCA_964057025.1. Classification (NCBI taxonomy): domain Eukaryota; kingdom Metazoa; phylum Arthropoda; class Insecta; order Lepidoptera; family Noctuidae; genus Standfussiana; species Standfussiana lucernea. The sequence goes on from OZ059795.1 coordinate 7,431,201, forward strand.
TTAGCTTCGTTTAAATCCTGGTAGGTGTAGGATAGATCAGAAAGGAGGTAGCATATCCTGCAGAGGGACTCCACGCTGGCATTGTATTTATGACGGGTCGAGGATACCCCATTTAGACAAATTATTTCTACAGCGGCCAACCTGGGACCTGGGTTAGCAAACGGTTAAGAGGTTCGCCACTGCAGTTCCTGTCTAGGCGGAAGGTGTTCTGCTGTATTGGTGAAGGGAGAACTGGTGGGATGTCTGTTCCTTCACAATTCACATCTTTCATCTGACGCATTGTCTTCTGCGGAAATCGTATGTCTCAAGAAGCTTTTAACTATGACTTTTTAAGCGTGAAGGTATTAAGTAGTTGATGCACGTAAAGAGGGTGGCGGTAAATTCTACGCTGGGAGTGTAGTTCATCCATCCGTTTCGTACTTAATTAAGTTAGTGCAATACCTACCACGACCGAAATCTATGGAAATTAATCTTGTTAAGCCGTGAGCGTCGATGTCTCTTACACCCTGTAATATCCACTTGATAATTTGGGGGTCTGTAAACGAACACTATTACATGCTATCCAGCTCAACACATAACATCTAAATACGGGGTGGAAGACCGACGCTAAAACGGTAACCACGTATTGAGTGACAGTTCATCATTCTGAACCCCACAGAAATTTTTCTTCGGTTATAAAGAAGAAATCAGCTGCTGTTCCATACATTTTGACCGTGTAGGTATTGCAGCTTTGTAGGAAACAGCAGATTTTTTTATGATGTACTGAATACTTGGTAACTGTTTTAGCGTTGTCGGTGTCCCTTCCACCCCGTATGTATTTTTTTTAGCACGAGACAAAAATGTCGCTGACATAAATTGGAACTTCGCAAATTGCTACCTACCTGAATAGTCTTTGAAGCCCGATAAGTGTAGCCTAGCTTGGATTAGCAGCTTACGATCAAACACGTACGACCATCCGACGTGTAACAAAAAGGGTGTATGTATTACCTAATGTAGTATGTATGTATGTTACTGTTAAAGCCTGTTTTGATAAAGAATGTTAGGTTTTGACCAGTAAATCTATGAATTTTCCAACATACGTTGGTAATCATAAGGATTTTATAAAGAAGAGACGATTTTCGGGATTTTGCCATACAGTTTGGGACATGCTAGGTTTTACCAATAATGGTTGATAATGTTGTATGTCAAGTACGTATTGAAATTTTGTAAGGGACAGTTCAGCTTGCTGCTTGCTGGTCTGTAGCACACCTTTAAGTACCTATGTTTTTAATTAAGTACCTTTCTGTTAAACGTTGTATAGTGTTTACTTACGATTAAAGTAAGTACTTTAATCGAAAGGTTTATGAGAGGAAATTCAACATTTACGATACTTCCAGTATCCATTAAGTTTATGGGTACCATCACTAGCTTCAGGAAATGGCAGCGGAGGCATTGGAATTGCCGTTATGAACAAACTTTGTTATATTTATGTCCGGTTTCACTAATACACGAAACCTAAATGAATGACTAAAAAAGTACCTACACTAAGATTTTCAACGCATGGCTCAGCCCGAGAGTTGAAACTCCTCCAACAGTGCAATATTTAGGAATTAGTTTAGATGTGGCTTAGAGTTATTGAAAACAAAATTACGTGGATTAGCTTACCCTTATATTGTTATACTTACCGAATCATCACCTGTCTACCACCTAGATCTACTAGGTACGTAATTACTCTGTACCTGGGTACAGGAAAGTGTACCTACTACCTAGGCTTAAAGTTATGTGGTGATAGAAGCTAGGCTTTCTTTCTCATAAGGTGAAATCGCCAGAGCAGCCCCCGAAATTTAAATTTTCTTAGGTTTTTTGCAATTTGCAGGTCACTGTCGGGTTGTACCTATGTTGATTAAAATTAGCAATATTCAAGCTGCGGTGGAATAAGAGAGCCTCGGCTGAGAAATCTCTCATGAAAATTTGCAATCTTCAAAACGAGAATAGGTAAACAAGGATACAGATATTACGCGTGTAACACAATAAAATTTTTATGTCATCCTAAATATGCACGTTGTAACTTTACGCAACAACCTGTCAAGCTATATTTGACGTGCATATTTATTATTATAACACCTATTTCGGTTTACGGCTAACAGATATAAATAGAACACGGAAGGAAGGGCCCGGGTGCCGTATCCCTGCTTCTGACGAAAATTGACCCAAATTCGTGAAGCAAGGCGCCGCGTGCTCCCGGCTGTCATTTCACGCTCAATTTACTTTCTGCTAAGCACATTTCCGAAACGATATATTCGAAAATTTCATATTTATCCAGTTGTGCTTATTTATGAAGTAGGTAGGCATTTTGTATCACCTTGCTAGAAGTTAGTATTAAAAGGTCTTCTAAGGTTTGGCGAAAGGCAGTCCTCTACTACAATGTGAATGAGAGGAACCGATTTATTCCGGGTGAGTGAACGGTTGTACCTACCTAATCCGGGATGATAGCAATGGACAATCTTTTTTTGGTTATGTGAAGGGTTACAGACGGTTGCGGTGCTGGTGCATCAGTTAACGTAGATAAGTGTCTCAGAGAGGTGAACTTCATGCCTACCTATTTCGCAAACGCGGTGAGCATGAGGTCTTGCGTTCTTTTCTCAGGTCGGGCAAAGTGTTATTGGGTTTTCTATCAGAAATATCTCAGTAGGTAGTATTTAGTCTGGAGTCTTGTGGCCAGTTGATGGTAATAGGCTCGACCACCATTTCTACTAGGTAGATAATACGTTACTACTTCTTGGAACTTAAACATAACTGGGAAAATGTGGGTGTACTATGTGGTAGGTGTATACCTCCCACATAGTACAACATGTTATAGGTATCTATGCCCAATCTTTCAGGGATTACAGATGTGATGTTATACCTATTGTAATGTAGGAACAACTTATGGAGTACCTTGGTAATCGAACTTAGAGCCACGAATCCCGAAGTAAAGTAAAAGTCCGCGATTTTCTTCTTCGCGTCGCTGGCACGACAATTTTTATATTTTGTTAGCCCAAAACTTCGCCACTTCCACCGCGTCGTCGGTGGCAGAGCAAAGGTCACATCGGCTGCATGTTTTTGGACTAAGAGGGCAGGATGGGAGGTGAAGCATACTTTGCGATACAGTTCCACAACCACACCCCGCTGCTGTTTCATTGAGGTAGCCCCACTTAACGAGGTTCGAGTTACATCTTCCCATTTTAGTCTGGAGACGGTTCAAGGATTTCCAGGTCACGCGACGTTATACCCGATCACGAGAAGTCCGCGATCACGACAGGTTTCCTAGTGCAGAACTGAGTGACTTAATCGCAAAGACATCTTTAATCGTAATTAATATGCTAGAATGTTTAGTTGAACATTCTTTAGACTTAGATACATTGCGCATGTTTAGAGTATCTCAATATTTATTTTGTCGTTTTCGTAAATCGTAAGGTACATAGGTACCACAAGGTTATTCGGGTGAATTTATCACGTAATGTTAACTATATATTGTGACATTTTTATTTTCTGAGACATCGCCACGGAATCAAAAGGTTTCACTGTTCGAAATAGCTAGTTACATATGTACTTACCTAGTTGCACAAATACGCGGCTCCATATCTGATTTTGATTAGCTATTTCCAGAGTGGAAACGAGACAGGACTTTTGCTCTGGAAATTAATCTAATGCTCATTTTTTCAATAACAGTGCAGAGAGTTGAAAATCGAACAGTATTCAGTACATGATTCTGAATCCCCACACAAAAATTTTTAGTCGGTTAATAAAAAAAATACTGATTTTTTCTACAGAACTGCAATACCTACACGGTCTAAATGTATAGAACAGCAGATTATTTTTTGGGGGGGTTTAGAAAAATGTATTTACTGAATATGTGGTTACCGTTTTAGTGTCGGTGTCCCTTGCACCTTGTATAGTAAATAAGCATTACATTTAGGTGGCGTTTGATGTTTGTGAAAACGGGCATTAGTGATCCAACTCCACACTACATCATGCATATACATAACAACAGTACATAACAACTGCCTAAAAAATAAAAAGTTACGTGTTATCATCAATCATAATATAATATCTACTTAGTAGAGGACATAAATATTTTTAAAAAGTAACCTTTTATTTAAAGACGGCGACCTTGGGGGAGTCCTAAGATAATAATAAATATGTAAAAGGTATATTGCCGGTTGTAAATGTTAGAGACATAGTAGTGTATACATAAGTCGCCAGTTCAAGTGACAAGCTGAGCGACTTATACGTTGACTGTACCGTACCTACTTATTTTGGATAGAATTATTCGACTACGTATGTGTTGTGAGTTTCATAGGTCATGAGATTGGTTGACAAAACAATACGAAGCGGAAGGTAATCCAATGATAACTAAAGATCTACCTAACTTGAGTATTTGAAGCTGTCAAAGTCTACTTTAGCTTTCACAATTTCTTCAAAGGAACGCTGTTAAAATAGAGCTTGACCTGTTCTCAACTTCAAATCATGATTCAGAAACCGATTCTTAGATTTCTCATGAAAAGACGTTTGTTGTTGGTATTGCCAATTACAAGAAAAAACAATCTTTATGTCCACAATTTTTGACCTGAGGTGTTTTGTGGAACAGTGAAAGTCACACAGGTCTATCGAATCATCGAACGAAGAGGTCGACTCCAGGCATAGATCTACTGTATACATAACAGTAGACCAAGTCTGTGCAAGATGAAATTCTACTGTCTATCCCTCTGAATTTGAACCCTACTCTTCTGTTATAAAATAAGTCTGCAGTATTTCAGTCGAGAACCTGCTTATTACTTTTCAAAAGAGGAAGATTGTAGATTACCATAGTTTTTAGCACCTGCCGAATTTCAATAGCAAATTCCGCTATAGCGCGCACTGATATCTCGGAGTAACAGTGTTTGCATGCGCGGCTCGGCTGCGCGCGCGCTTGCCATATACTATAGCTTCATTGTTCCCTTGCTTATGTCAACATCTGACGACGGAACGGTGGCTGCTGTGGAATCGGCCATGTTGATTTTATTTTTTAATGATGGTTTTCTTTAAAATGCATATTAAATTTTAATCTCGTTATTTATTTAATGATGACAAAAGTATCCAATCGTTTTCAATGATTAATTTAACTTTTGGGTCACATAAGTAGTTAAGAGTTTTGGGATGCTTTTGGATGTAGGTTGACAGCTAATTTATCCGGAAATTAAATAAAAAAGAACGAGTAAAAGCGGACAATATACCTTGGCTTTGGGTATACCTACTATGCTTTTAATTCATGAAATTAACGATAACTTTAAATGAGGATAAATATTATAAGACACATTTTGACAGCTTTTGATTTTAACCTTTTGACCGCCACGGTAGGCTATAGCCGACAGATGAAAACTACTTGAAAAACGTCGTTTTCTTGTCGGCTATAGCCGACGGTGACATTTTGGGCATTTTTTCATTTGTCGGCTATAGCGACCGTGGCGGTCCAAAGGTTAAAGATGTCTTTTTTTGTTATAAACAACTCGAAAGACGACAACCCAGCAAGTAACATAACAAAGATGTACCTATACCCACCTAATACAAAATAGATTTGGTCGTTGCTACTCCATTACGTACTCTGTTCGTTTTCTTAGCTCAACCTATAATTTCGGTTAGCGCTCAGTTTACAGCATTTGTGGAGTGGTGACGCTACTAACTACATTCATTGGCTTTCTTCTATTACGAAAGCGAATTAATCTATTTTATCTACAGAGATGTAGCCCTTTATCGTTTTCACCGACTCGCGCGGTAATCATTTTGCATAGATTCTAGATTTGTATTTTTATTATCCTTTTTAAAGTTCATAATCGTGTTTATTGTGTTGTTAGTATATTAGATGTAAATATTCATTTATTTTTGCACACTCTACAATTTGCACAAAGTCAGCATCGTAAGCTTAATCTTCAAGAATGGGTCACCTCTTAAGAAGTGCGTACGTGCTTGGCATGGGGAAAGACGATGAAGGTAAGGATTTTTAAAATATTTCCAAGATTTTCAGGTGGATTTAAATACACAGCTCCCTAAGTTACTGTGTTCAGAAGTAATTATCGTAGCTGTGTATATTGGTGCTCAATTTGATGTGTGTGTACTGTATGTTTAGTGGACTAGTGGTAGGTGAGCGATCGATCGAACGATAGAGTTAAACGTTTTATGTAATGGGTTCCTTGGTTTATGTCAAGTACCTATGTTATTTACTGTTATAAGGATACAGGATCCACAAAAACTCGTCTCTGTAGCACAATGAATGCAATATGACGTCATACCATGCAAATACACGAACAGTTTTAGAAAGGCTTCAGTTTCGGGATCACCCTGTCAGTGCTAATGTCACAGCTGTTATTTCCGGAAATAGCACATGCTGCCTCGACCGCAGAGTGACGTGTCATGTCGCTCCACTCGTGGCTCCTAAAAATATAATGGGGAACGGTTAAGTGCAGAATTCACGCCTGATTCTATTACGCTGTGTTCAATTATGCACTTACATGACTTCACATCAGTGTTCCCGAGAGGGTAGATAAAGGTGTCAGTAGGTACAGTTACGAGCACTAATATTTATTCACGAAGGAACTTTTAAAAGTGATTTTCTCCTAATGTATTGATTAACATTTTACGTGTTCACGAACATAGTACTCGTATTTTGGAAGCCATACTATTATGAAATAGGTCTTATCTTAAAGTAGAAATCGTTAGTTTGAATTTAGCTGAGTTTATAGGTATATATAGGTATACATATTAGTGTACAGCTATATTTCACCAGTTAGGTATCACGTAGAGGAGTTTACATGGTGTTGACCCCATCATAGAAACTAATTGTAACTATAATGTTGGGGTCATACTGCATTTGTATTTAACGGCATGGACAGTAGCTGTCGTAGGATATTCACGTATGATTCCAACATTTTACCGTAAACCATCGTACTACAGTTCCGTGTCAACGGCCGTACGAGGTTGGTAGGTACCTCATTTTAATGAATTTATCCTTGTGTACAATCTTCTTGTCTCTCGTACCTACTGAAAGAAACTACTTCGAGGCATCTAGCACCAACTTGTCTCTTAAAGGATGTGAATTTAAAATTCGTGTTACTTTGATTCTTACTTTGTAGTACCTACAAGCTGTCACTACTTCTGTGTTCGATGGTAATAGGTAATCTGTCAAGGTTTCCTCCCCGTTGCATTGACATCACTTTTTTCCTTCGCGTACCTACCGACCTATACATTCCAGACGGTTAATACACGGTGTTAGGAGGTTACGTTTAAAATGTTACCATGAAATCAGTAAATGATCCAATGCACAAAGCGTAAAAACAATGTGTGGTAAACTCTGACACTAGGTTAGGCACTAACCACACGATAAAGAAAGAAAGAATGTGTGGTTTCATACGAAAGTTCAAAACTTTCAGAGGTAAAACGCCTGAAACAGCTGCTTTTTAATGAACTGAATTTCCGGTAACACTTTGCGCATCGATGCCTTAACACCCTGTATAATGTTATAGTTGAAGTGGTCCCCGCGTGAGCGCATTTACTTGGACTTGGTTTAGTTACTTTTATTCGTATCGTAAACGCCAATCTCGGTACAGAGAGGTGAAGGTCAGGTGAATTTAATGGCCACTAATTTAGCACTTTCGTTCTCATGACCACGACACTGACCGTTTATCAGATTAAGATCAATAATAGGGTCTTTCGCAGACCTTGCTTGCGGACAAAGAAAGCATGCGTCATGATTTTGTATAGTTGGTTTGTGGTTAAATAATACCAGCTATTCGGATCGATCTTCAGGTTAAGCGGCGCTTGCCTAGGTTCAAGGTTGGTCCGTGGATGGGTTGTTATTATTTAGCCATTTACCAAAACCCATTACATACCGAGTTTCCTCCGTGCCTCGGGAAGCACGTTAAACCGTGGGTCCTCGCTGTCATTTGTAGACCTTTGACATCGTCGTTATAGGTAGTCAGTGGCCCGAAAGTCTGACAACCAGTTTTACCAAGGGTTATCGTATTACAAAGTACTTACTGGGTTGTGGAGGTCAGATAGGCAGTTCCATGTTACATACTGGTATTCAGCTGCATTCGGTTAGACTGGAAGCCGACCCCAACATAGTTGGGAAGAGGCTACGCAGATGATGATGTTTGGAGATTTGATGAAAGCGCGTCACATATCTACATAATACGCTCTGAAGACTTATTTTACTGAATCGACATAGGGAGACCATTTAATAAAAGGAACTAAGGCTCCAAGAGCGAGAAAAGTGAGCTCGTAATTTTTTACATCTTGCCATATTCTAGTTTTGAATTGTTTCGACCCTTCATAGGTAGGCTGCAAGAGCGAGCGAAGTGAGCTTAAAACTTTTGACACTTTGTCTGGGACAGGTTAGAATTGTTTGGATTCTTCATAAAGGAGACACTTGGTCGTTTGAAGAGCGAGCGAAGCGAGCTCGAACATTTTTTGACACCTTGCCTTGGCTAGGTTAGAATTGTTTGGATCCTTCATAAAGGAGACACACGATTTTCTGAAGAGCAAGCGAAGCGAGCTCGAAAATTTGAACACTCTACCTACCTTGGACAGGGAAGAATTACTTGAAGCGAGCTCGAAAATTTTTACATCTTGCTTCTAATAAATGCGGACTTTGTACAGTTTTTTTTCTTGTGCATAAAGTTATAATTAAAAAAAAATCAAATGTGTTATTTGAGATCAAAATGTCTACTTTCTCCATTTTTACTTTGTGTTTGCCATAATTACCTATTAAGGCCTCAGGCAAGGGGCTCCTAATTATTTTCAGCCTCTGTTTATACCGGTTAATCATGCGAAAATCCAATAGGAGTGCCAATACAGAGGCAGAAAAAAGAAGCCTATGTGATTAAAATTTTTTCGCAGGATTCAAAGTACGAAACGCGTTGGTCTAAAGAAAACAAGTTTTTTGAGATAGAAAGAGTACTCAGATTAGTGTTGCCAGGTCCGATTTGTTGTAAATCGGTACATGAGGTCAAAAAAATCGGGATTTAGGGTTGCAGATCGGGACAGTAAACAAAAAAAAAAACAAGGGGTTTTAAGTCTATTTAATCTTACATAACACAGTTACAGTTAGTTGTTTATCAGTCTTGCTAGACTAGTAGAAATTATAAAATAAAATCGTACTTTAAATGTAATTGACGCACTTCAGAAGAATAAAGTACCTAAGTATTAATGTAAATTATTTGTTTTTATTAAAATTATATTTTTTATTGGAATTTGCCGCCTTTAGAATGGCCTTATTTTTATAACATAGTTATAAAATTCATTGCATGTCATATTAAAGTTGGTTTTAATTTGAATTTCTGCTTTCACATGCTCGAGTGTCAAACGGTTTCGCCTCTCAGGCCAAATTCTGATTAATCGGGACATTTAGCGTCCCGATCAGGTACAAATCGGGACGCATCCCCAGACCCCTGAAAATCGGGACGTCCCGCGCAAATCGGGACACCTGGCAACACTGACTCAGATGCTCATTTTTAGATACAAAATATTTTAGTTTGAGATTGATTCTACTGTACGCTACAATTTATTACGTACTTACTAATTCTGTGGCATCAAGCAAGAAATTTTTTCCTGCCTGATGCTTCATTTTAATCCGGAGCCTTGGGGGGAGGAAGACAGCTGCCCCCACTGCCCCTCCTGATGACGCCCATGATGTTATCATTGCAATATAATAGAAACTGGCCACGACAGCTGCCGAGCTGCGAGCGCCACGTTCAAATTTGTATTTTTTTCTTTACTTTCTATTGACGATCGGAAGTAGAAACACGATATTTTAATTCCCCATCTAACAACTTACTACTTCGGTTGTAACAAATGATTAGTAGCAATTGGATTGGTAGCAATACGGGTAAGTCACCATTAATTTAAAGTCGCTATTTAGCAAGGCTATGTGTTTTGCGTAACCAAAAAACATCCTGGTAACTTCTTGTAAAGTTTTGTTCGTATCTTTTTCTGAGTTGTCTCACACTGACGCTGATAGAGCTGTTCAGGTTCGTACTGGTCGGACAAAATATGAGTAGTCGATTCTAGGAGAAAAAGACTGATACCTATCCATGCATACACTCACATATTTTTCTCTGAGGGTTGGCAGAACTTGGAAGCTACCAGCTACGAATCGTTACGATGCTTTCAGTTTCCGGATTTGTTGGCGGTTGTTTGATTTTGCCTCTGTAGGGCAAAAGTCACCCTATTAAACTTATTTCTATGATGCTAAAAGATTACATACCCAATTAGTAACTCAGTACTCACAATAATAAATAAATTCTGGTTGTTACGAACCGATTCACGTTGACCCCTGTACATACTAGTTATAAACTGTATTATACACCCCTTCCACTTCTTTATCTAGGTCTTGATTTCGAAATATTTTGAATAATTAAGGACTGGTGAGAATAATTAACACCCGAAACATGAGGTCCTGTTTTCGATTCCTAGGTCGGGCAAAGTGTTATTGGATTTTTCCATCAGGAATTTCTCAGTAGCAGCCATGGAGTCTAGATTTGTGCCCGGTTGATGGCAATAGGCTCGTCACCTATTACATTAGACTCAAAACATAACTGGTGAAATGTGGGTGTACAAATAGTTCCTCCTCCGCCTAACCGTTCGGGATTACAGCCGCGATGTTATGTTATGGAAAAGTAAAGTACATATGTTTCCCACATGATGTCCATGCCCATATGTCACTCTCGCAGTATCTCGGTTCCACACACATGGTTCAGGTGTAAACGGGCCAAGCTTGCGTGATTGGAGAGAAACCTTAACATAAATTGGTCAACCATGCGTGACCAGTATGATAATCTGTATTCGGCCTTACTCTTACGTTTACATACGTGTTTTTCCTTTAAACAATTTTTAGGTCGTGTTTCAAATACTATAATGAAATGCAGTAAGTAAACGGATATTGTATAGGTAAGTGATAAAATGTATAGCTAGGCCCGGCCCGTGGGGATTTTTCTCAACTTTCTTAGATAGTACAGTCAGTGACCAGTGGGACAGAGCGGTGAAATAAAGCGGACTCTGACTGTAGCTACATCATAATGTTTTTGTAGTAAAGTGTCAAAATTACAACGTTTCATGCGAAAACCTCTAAACTTTAAGGTTATCAACAGGTTTTTAACCTATACATTTCCACGAAAAGAAAGAGTGTGTTTGTATGTAATTATAATTACTCCTTCAAGGAAAATTCCAAATATTTTTCTAAGAAACTTTCATAAAGCCGGCAGGACCCTTGTGTACCTACACGCGTGTTTCTACGTCATCGTAGAGTAGACTTGAACTTGACGCAAATGACAGATGAAGTATCTATCTACAAGTGCATAGGTACTTACAATGTATCTACTCATCAGCTATTTTCCTCGTTAACAATAAAACGTTAATAGATAACTTATCTACATAATTGTTCACTTATCGTGTACCTTGTTGAATTTAAGATCAAATACTTATATACAGAGATTCCGCTATATATTTGCTAAGTCTTAAGTATATAATGTGACGCAAAAAATAATTCCACTGCGCTTTGCGTACCCTGATAAAGTGTAAAGTAAATATGTAAAACAATTACCTGTCTTAGATTTAATGAGGTTGCTGAAATCTAGTTTAGTTAGGTATGACTTTTTTATGATACCTACATACAATGTATACTCGTACATTGTAGACATATGGCACACACTGTGTCACAGTCACCAGTTGATAGTCATATTATCTTGTTTACTGCGTTTTTTTACTAAGTAGCAAGGAGGCTATTATTTCATTAATTTCGACACCAGCAAGTAGTAAAAGCTTTGTTAGTAGACATGCACCGGATGTAAAGTATGTATGTAAGTATGTACGTACCAAACGAACCAACTCGTGAAGATTTCTTTATCGCTTTTCATAAAATATGCACTAATAACGCATACTTTTCAAATCTGAATTGCATGAACCAAGAGTTTCAAATGACAATTGTTTTGCCACGTAATCAATGTTGCAATCAATGTACAATTAGTGAGCAAATTTGCGGTTATAACTAAATAATAATATTTCCAATATCAATAATAATAATGACGACAAGTTTGTTAGGTTTTAGTCAGTCACTTGTGTGGTCTGATAAAATTCGCACATTGCATGCGGAACTCTATTGGCACCTGTATGACGCTTGTCACGAGGAGTCAATAAGGGTGTTTTTATTAAACATTACCTAGGTGTTTGTCTACACATTGTGCACACATTCGTAATTATATCGGTAAACTAGCGTCACTTGTCCAATTTGCGATTTACAGTCAAATAATGTTGTAGAGGCGTAGCTGTGGCGTAGCAGTTTTTTTAGTTACATTGTATGTCTTGTTAAATGTTATTATTTGTATTAGTTTAACACACATGTGAAATGTACAAAATTACTTCATCATGTGGGTTGCAGGTATAGATTATTTTTATTTCAGATCCAAGACATTAATTTATTTTAAATGAAATACCTACATACTTTACGCCGTGTTCACTTATTATTTTCTAGGATAATTTAGAGCTGTCGTTACGTTTTTCTCACCTAGAGCTGATATACCGTTACAAGCGTGTCATCAATTCATCATACTCGTATATGAAAATTACGATTTTCATAAACAGAAATGAAATTCAACAGTTTGTTGAGCTAGAAAGAAACATGTATGAAAAAACCGGTAGGATCTACTCTGAAACAAAACATTTGTCGTTGTTACGTATTTCAGTTTATATTGCTTATCAATATAGAATTAGGCACTTAACGTGTCGCGTTCGCTGTCCGCGAGAATTCGTCAGTTGTGCGAAACGGAACACGGTCGCAAGTCCGTCGCGAGAACGGAGCGAGTTACTTACTTTACGAAGTTACTTATAATGGCAACTCCTCTATAGACTATAGTAGCCAAACAAGCGCCGAACAAACACTAGGCTAATGCCCGGCGAGAAATAAAACGGTGTGATAGTGTACCGCGTCTTCAATATTATGTATGGAGGTTGTAGGAATGCCATCGTGAGTACTATGTTTTATGATGCTTCAAATAATGCATGATTTGAGCGCAAGGAAATCAGTGTCACTAATTTTCGTTGTCGTAAATATCAGTAAAAACTTTAAATACACAGTTTCTTCAAACCTAAGAAAAAACTCCTTCAAATTTAAAAGAAAAATTTAAGGTCTATTTTTACTGACTTGATTAAACAGGTAAAAGTAGCTGTTATCTTTTCAAGAAATTAACTGTAGGTATTAAATACTTTTTCTCTTACTTTTATCAAATTATCCTTTTCTTCCTTTAATATTTTTGTAAGCTTTTTCTGGCCTATTAATCAAGTTAGTCAATCATTTTAATTCCAAAAAACAATATCAGGAGGTACCAGCAGCTTCCAATTATTCATTTAATTAATATTATCTGCTCGTAACTAACCTACTTGTGTTTTCAGTTCTACTTGGTAACAATTATCGTTTTCAACTATAAAAATTAACTTACAAAATAGAAATTAATTCTTACAAGTTTTTGCAAATAGTTTACCAATAATTAGACACTTTAATTGCAATAAATGCATCTAAAGTGAATGAGTCCAACGATATGGACCCCTATGATTCGCGTATACGTAGAAAAAGACCTCGAATACTTAGTTTTTAACATATGATGTAAATTGTTCGACGCCATTAGGCTATTGAGGTTTGTGGGACTGGTTGCCCTTAGCCACGTATAATTTAACCAGCCGAGTTTAACCTTAAAGGTAGATCAACTTTAATAAGTATCTAGTGGCTGATAAAAAGTTAACGAAGCCTAGATTCAAAGTGAAGCAAATTGTGTTATTTGATTGCCGAATACAATGAATGATCACAGTCATTAATATTCCATTAATCGATAATTCTTGTACCTACGTCAAAATATTGGGATTATTATAATTCACATAGACATGTTTAGGGCTTAAGATATTAAATTCTTTGATAAGGAATTCGTTCGGGTAGTAACTTAAGTTCTTTTGTCTTAAAGTGAATCAAGTTTTATATTATAGCCCTTTCTAATTAAATACCTTAATAAATAATTACTATATTATTCACAGTATTTCATACGTAGCCTATTTCTAGATAATGGTGCGGAAATACAGTAACACAAAAGGCGCAATCTTTATAGTACGGTCACCTGAGTGATTAAGATGAATATAAGTATTAATAAAATAGATTATTTTTAATTTATGTGCCATTAACTTATTTAATGAGGTAGGTACGTTTACGTAGGATGGATAGTACAGTATTAATCGCGCACTAACAACGTTTGCTGTCAAAGTTCAGATAGTAAGAATAAACTCCTAGATAGGTAATTAGAGGTTATTTATAATTTACAAACATCGATAAACAAATGACGATCCTTCGAGAACATATCACAATGACGTGACAACCCGCTGTGATTTATTATCGAGGAATTAATTAATTAAATACAACCACAAAAAACATCAATGTCTACATTGATAACGGTAACTTAAATACTTGTTACGTAGCTTAATTATGACTGTTAACAATCGTCGCACATAATGTACAGAGACAATGAATCAAATACTTAAGATTGCAAATAGTTGTAAAACTACATTTAGATAAACTCACACCACCTATGTACATTTTTATTCGTCAGTTAATTACAAGATTTCCTTCTCGGTTACTCGGTTGAACGAACCTCTATAACAAGGGTGATAAAGATTAAAGGTGATCAACATCAACGACCATATTAGTAATCAGAAAACATTGTTCATTCCATGAAGGTTCTCACATAACAATGTCATCCCGGAGATGAATGAAAACAATGACTAACACCACTCCTCTATGCATTCAAGACTGCCTCCTTAGTCGAGTAATCGCAAGCATGACTGCCGAGGATAATGTCCTGGTTCGATGCCCAGGTCCGGAAAAGTGTTATTGGCTTTTTGGAATTTCTCAGTAGCTGCCACGGAGTGTGAATTGGTGCCCGGCTGATGGCTATAGGCTCGCCCCCTATTACATGGGACTTCAATATAACTGGCGAAATGTGGGTGTACTATCAGGTACACCTCTACCTAACCCTGCGGGGATAACAGGCGTGATATAGTGTGTGTTATGTTTAATTGATTTCAAGTTGAAAAAATACGACCTTCTCTTCTAACTTGGATAAACATAGTGTGGGTACCTAACTCTTGTTTTGCCTTGAATTCAATGCATAGTAAATAGAATACAAACAAGACTTATACAATCCAAACATGGTCTAATTAATGCTGAAAATGCAATTTCGATTGCAGAGTTAGTTTTGAAGCAATTGTTTTAGTAAATTCGAAGTCGTTCGAAGTCTACAAAAAGCAGATATCAGACGAGCGACCTCACACCTCACACATTTGAGACAAGGAATCACATAGGCATGAACGTTCATCTGCTCCTTTTATATTGTCAACATCACGCCTTGTAATCCACGAAGGGTTAGGCAGAGGTGACTTAACAAGTACACCCACATTTCGCCAGTTATGTTTAAATCCTATGTATTAGTGAGCGAGCCTATTATTATTCACTTTGCACTCAAACCTAAACTCAAAACATTTATTTCAACTTTTGAATTGACAAAAACAAAAAGATTTTCAACACTCAATACACAAATTCTGTTGGTAAGTTTGTGTGAACTTCAAGTGAAAGATGCCGAATGAAACGCCAAAGTGAAGCGTATGATATCGTTTAAGTATAAAATTGAATATGTCAACATATTGTACGTTGCACACGTTCATGTAGTTAGCATATTGCCGCCAATAGTGCCGATTTGTCTAAAGTGTTAAGTGGCGTGTCCCGTCACAATAGCTCCACAAATAGAATGAAAATAACCGACGTTTGTGTAAAACTGTCATCAATTACAGAATGTATTTTAGTTGTGACGTTTGTTCTTTCAGGACGTTAGGTTTTTGAGCGCATAAGTTACAATCCGTATCAATTTCAGATTAATCATATATTGGGTGGAAGGGACACCCATTCTAAAACGGTAAACACGTATTGAGTACATCATTTTGAACATGGACATTTTACATACATAAAAAAAAATCTGCCTGTTCCATTCATGTACTGAGTATGTGGTTTCCGTTTTCGCGTCGGTGTCCCCTTTACCCCGTACATACTATTCGAAAAACATAGAAAAACGTATCAAATTATATTACCGAAATCGATACATTGTTGATCTGTTCTAAGATCAAAAATGTATCGATATCAGTTCAGGTTTCAAACAGATTTTAGAAATTGTTCAAAGACCTTACCAATTTAAATCAATTTCAGTCGCATAAAGCTGTGAGCACATAGAGTACGTGTCATGTGGCTACGGCCTCATCTACTGATGTTGAGACACATGATTTCAATACAATCAGAAGAAGGGCTAGCTCATTTTTTAAGTAAAGACTTACCTATGTAGAGCGCGATATTGACCCAATTGTTGAGGAGTCATTTTCCCTTATCATTTTCTTCAAGCGTGGCCGATTTTCATGTGACAATTAAGGTCGAGTGTGCTAAGCACACACAAGATAACTATACTCACCCAATTAAAAAGTATAACACCGTCAGTCAGGTCTTAAAACATCCAGCTCTCATACAAATTATAAAAACATTGAATATTTTTTTCCTAGAATCCAATAAAAACGCAATAAGTATTCACGTTCAATAAAACATAGCGACGATAGAGGCAATCTCACATCTCGTTTCCTTATATTTGTGCAAGTGGCTGGCATAGTGTTTGCTGGCGGTTGTTCACACGTCGACAAACACACAGACACCCTACACAGAAGGTGAGAGAGAACAACAAGGCGTTATCACGACGCGCGACGAGTCGGTGACAAACGAGCGACTTACCGTACTATTGTCAATAATAATGACCCTATGTGTTATTATTATTCAGCGTCAATCGTTTATCTCATTTGTGTCTGGTCGCGAAGACTTAATAACAAATCAGTATCGCATAAGCGTTTAAAGTGGCGTGGTGTTTGTGTATGCCTACAGTGTCTGTGTAATTAAAATTCTGCAGAAGAAAGTAGTGTTTACATAGACGATAAGTGCTTAAAATGGAGTTTCAATATTACGGGAACTTCGACCGTCCGCCGACGCGCAGGATTCTAGACCAGCCCTGGTGGGACGAAGAGGATACACTGTCTGACCGGCGAATTAACGGTAAGAGCCGCCGACTAACTGTTTTAATACCTTATTCGTATATAAACAGCTGCAATTTACGCCTCTATACACTTAATATAAGTTAACTCAACACAGTTCAGTAATTCTAAAGTTAATCGTAGTTAATACTGGCGTATGGAACGTGTTTTGTTTACCGTCTCTTATCTCTCCAAAATTGGAGCACAATTAGGCTATATATCACATTATCGCACGAGAAAATATTGTACGTGTATGTAAACACGGAACGCGTATACAGTCTGTTTCGTTTTTTTCACACAATTACTTGTAGATGGCGTAAAAAGTATAATATTAGAGTAGGTGTGCATACGTCTGTCTAGACGGCACAGGGAAGTGAGGGTATATCGATTGGGCGCCGGGATAATTTTAGAAAAGGTCCTGCTTGGGAAGTTTGGTGAAAGCCGCAGCCATGTGCACGAATTTACATTGATCCGTCTACTGCTCCACCCTGTATAGAGCCTTAAATAAGTAAAGGCAACAGACATCTCCATTCGCTCTTAATTGAAATTGGATACTTTATCTTAATTACTAAGGTATTTTGGTCTGTAAAACAACCGCAAAAATATTTAACTTGCGTTTTAAATGAATACCGTGCGACGATTATTACATAATACCTATGTTATCATCAGATTAATCAAGTTGTCACATAATTTTCTACTTTGAAGCACATTATTAGTAGTTGGAAATAAACAAATCTATGACCTACCAGGAAACCACCGGCTTCCAAGAGGTATGAAGCACTTTTCTTCTTATTAAGGTTTTTAATGACGATGGTCCTTCTAATTTACGACTACTTCTGAAATGATTCAAGGAAGAACAGCTCATAAAGACAATAAGTGACCCATCATGTGTTTTTCTATCTCTTTCGTAATTAACACTCAGAACATCAAGTTCGTCATTAGTCGTTCGTTAAGCCAGTTGGTAAAACGTGTTGGGTAGGTATCTTTCATTTCCGCGCCGCCATCTTCATTTTCATCTGTTTGTAATGAAAAATCTGTCGGTTCGTAGATGTTATCTGTGAATGTTGCCTTAAATACATAATAAAGTGCTAAATTGGGCCCTTGGTGTCTGTTGTAATGGTACGTACTTAGCATTCAGCTCCAAATATTGAGAAAGTAAAATATAATGTCGTAACTAACCTAGTCTAACTGTTTTCTTCAGCTTTCGTATAATTTGCAATTTATTTTCTCAGTTTTTCTACAAGAACCTAACGAGCCCTTTTTTTTCTTCGTAACCAAAATTTAAAAAATATATATCGCCCAATAATATCCATTTTCAACGTTCCACATGGAAATATAATATTTTCATACCTTACCCCTCACGTGTGAAAAGTAAGGAGTTATCTTTACAATCTATTGATAAATTTTAACCTTTTTTATCTTTGAAGGTGAGTTTTTCTTTTCACTGCCAATTACATCAATTTTGAATTTTTCATAAAAAAATTGAATTAAACAATAACAGATATTGACTCCCCTATATCAAAAGTTATCGCTCTTATATTGAAAGACTAAAGGCCGTAGTGAACCCTCCGACAGTCGAGAAAATCTATTCAGGTCAGTACGTTACCCCCGACGCTGGTAGGGTTGAGTAGCGAGGGTTGACTCCAATCAATCCTCGCCGGAACTAACGAGTTTCTTCTAATGTCGTACTAAAATTACCTTTTATTTCTTATTACACTGAATTTCCCAAAGAATTTTCTTCTATAGGCACACGTTTTCACAAAATGGCAAAAATAAACGTTGATAATTTTTTCGATTACGTAAAAGTTTACGCAAAATCAAACCATTTCTGTAGGGTCCGGAAAATATAGGAATTGTAAACATTATACGAGTTTTGAAGATTTTAAAGAAATTAATAAAGTTATTCGCACATTTTTTTGTTAATGCTTTCATTCTAGGTTTTTACGTATTGCTTATTTACTTTTCCCTGCATAGAAAATCAAAAAAATCGCATGTTTTAACGTTTATGGGCTTAAGGTTCTAATATTGTGGTTTTTTATTCTGGTGTACAATAGAGCTGTGGTGTGTGGTGTGGTGTTCTATTCTATTCTATTTTATTACGTACACACAATTTACATTACAGTTTACTCAGCATGGTGAAAATTGCAATAACAAACACGAAAAACAATAGAATAGGTAGGTACTAAAGTAATATACATATAACAGTAGGTAAGCTGCATCGATAGTTCACGTTCAAATATCACAAAACACCTGTCGTTTGTCACACATTTACAATAACAATATTATTTAAACCATGGATTTCAAGTCAACCAATCATTTCCTTTGTTGTGGACGTTAAATTGGAATAGTGAAGAACAAAGACCGCTCCGTTTTCTTTTGATATTTTTGACCGCAAGCGCGTCACAGTTTCGGTTCAATGACTGACAAAATTTTCAGAAAATTACCTTCAAATAAGTACTTACGGTGGGTACATTACCACCGTACTTTGTCGCAGACGATCTCTTTAATGAAACTGTTGTTTTGTTACTTACTTGTCGTGTACGGCTGATATTTGGTGCATGAATAAACAATTTCCTTCCCTTTTTTAAAGAAACAATACCGACTATCGATTAAGGTAATAGTTGGGTTCCAAAATAGGCTATTGTCAGTAGACAGTTCCCTAGCGAGGCTATTTAATTTATTCCTTTGTGGAGCGAGCGATGCCAGCCATGCCGGTGCTGCCGGGTCAAGCAATATCCATCGCAGTAACGCAGTGCTTTTAATTGAAAAATGTCTGTTCAAACAAAGCCGATTGAATTCCTATCTCACTCGACAGCGAAGTCCGCTTTCGTAAATAAAAGGTATAGTGGGTGGTTAGCAATTAAATGAAAGGACGTTTACATGCTTTTAATGTTTGCTTATTCGTTCCATCATATGCAGTATGGGCAGATGTTTTAATACGTATTTCTTTTTACAAAAAAAGAATAACGATTTTGTTGAAAAGGCCTTTCTTAAAAGACTCGGATAATGGCTATAGAAGTTATTTCAATGTAACAGTGAGTGTCTGGGTTTAAATTTTACTGGATCTGTAAATATTTGTGCCATGGCAATTGTACCGTATACATATCATAAAGTTTTCAGGTAGCCTGAGAAATGCGGGTAAAGCTTGATTTCCCTTTTGATTTAACAATAGGATTATTGATTTAACTTAGAATTATAACGAGGACCCCTTTTGCATTCATGCACAAAGGAAATTTTCGTTAGTAGATAATGAATTGATGATGCACAGAACCGGTTTTCTAATTTATTTAGCAGTCTTTTTCTAACAGTTCGAATTGGTTTTAAATAATTAATGTATTGATAGGTATTCAAATCGAATACAATTTCAGTGGAACAAGCAGCCATGCACATCCAGCTATGTAGGCATGTACTCAAGTAAGTTTTTAAATAAATTTATTATTTGAACCACACAACAAAGTGTTTCTTAACCCATTCTCGTAGATACTTTATGCGAGTATAGACGTAGTTCAATTGAAAATGTTCGATGTTTATTTAACTCCGATGCACATACACAAGGGTTATCATTATTATAATATAATGTTTTAAGTGCATTTGATCAGTGGACAACTGGACATCCGTGTACTTACACCGTATCATAGATAAAACTATCGTTACTGTAGCATCGACGTACTATGACCACGCTATCTTAATGGCACTTGATTACGTTTAAATTTTTATTTTATTGCCTACGAGAAATATCAATTATTCTAAATACTCGTTTCTATAAGAGTACGATACGATGATAGGAATTAGGCCTCACACTCACGGGCGCTTTCCAAAGGCCATAGTCGTTACAATTATTTCCGTAAGTTTTCTTAAATGTGTCGGGAAACTCTTCATTCTGATTGAAGTCGCCGAGAAAACGTCATTTCTGTCCTTATAATGCAATCTATTTTTATAATCAGCACTAATTTTATCAATCTAGATCAGAGTATCCTTGACCTAGTGGCAACGAGCACTTAAAAGGACCTATTAAGATTAACTGTTATGTTTTTTTAAATCAAAGTCGTGAAAATTAAACTCACTTCAATGCTTTAGACCGTAGATATTATTGAACTCGACACTAATTTCGACCAGATACGATACTCCTATAAGTTTATGAGTTCAAACTATCTACAAGCTATCTATTTAGAGAGTGAGTCAAGGTTTCCGTTTGCAGTCGACCAGTTGAACGCATCGCTCTAACCCGACTTTATAAATAAACAACATTCCCTGTTAGCTGGTGGGTAGGTATTTTGGCTGTTACTAGGAAAATACGCGAAAACACCATGTGGAGATACTCGTGGATACTAGATAGTTACGTTGGATACTTTATAGCACGGATTTTCCTTCTAAGATTTTTGTGATTTCTTCGAAGTGGGATTTATAACGTTATAATGGGGAATTTGTTTTATTTACGTATCTTGTTGTTGGCATAAGTCGTAGAGCCCATAGCTCATAGCTCTTACGGCGTTATATAAGTCTTTTAACGTCTTCATATAAACATATAGAGCGAAGTTCATTATGGTAAAACAATAAAGACTGTACGAACGGTCTATGTCTGACCGCGCCTTTGTTCGTCTACCCGATCAGGTGAAAAACTTTCTTTAAAAACATTTCTATCTTCAGCGGTTTAGGTTCTGCAATGTGCATTTTCTGTCTGCTAGTCAGTCAAAAAACTATTTTATAGGTATACGAATTGATTATGTTTTGTGTTTATGGATGCTTACCTCATAATGTTTCATCTGATGACTCATTTATCAGTTTCAGTATCAGCTCTCATGACTTATTTATCAGTTTCACAATGCTGTAGTTACTAAACTTTATTAAATTTATCTTTAATAATTGACTAGAGAAACCTTGTTTGACTGATCTTTTGTTAATTATAAAAAAGGTGGGTACTCAAACGCAAAATTAATTAACTCAGTCACTTAACTGTCTTTATAAATTTAATTAGCAGAAGGAAAGAATTGTTTATAATAGTTTCCAATTAATTTCTGTCATTTTCCATTACTATTGTTTGGTTACTGAGAACCTCCGATTAACTCGCATTTCTCTCTTGATCCTTCTTCTTCTACTTGTAGACTCGATACAATTATTAAAAAAAAAAATTGAAACTAACATCTTGGTCTCTTCGTGTTGTTGACACGACCTTATATTTTATTAGCCCGAAACAACGATACTAATTTAACTTAATAACGTAACTAGTCAGGATATCAAACAAAAATAGCTTGAAAATGTACTATCGAATAGATATGATTATATGTAAGTGCCTCATAAAATAGACACAGGCAAACCAATACAAATAAGCGATAGTTGCTATGCAGAAAAGGATTTTCGTTTCGTTTTTCATTTTTAAATTTGGGGCTACTAAATACTAAAGACAATTTAGTCAAATTTGCGTTAAATGCTGGTCGCGACCTCGGAAGAGATTAAAATAATATATCTTTGACTAAGCGCGGTCTACCAAGTTTGGAGCAGGCTTAAAGATATTGTGTACTGCAGTATTAAAGATATAGGTAGGTCTAAAATAATTGCAGCTGCAGAAACGGTTTTGACTGAATAAACGAAAAGACAAAAAAGTTGTTTGTAATACATGTAAAAAAATGCTCTGATTCAAAATAAATTATGATAAATTTATATATAAATATATATTTTTTGTTTTTTACAGGAGAATGATTATAACATTTTGCTAACTTTGGCGCATATATGTATTTATATACCTATATGATATGATATATAGATTATGATGAGTTGTATAGAATGTGTGCCTTTCATCCAATTCGAAACATGTTTTAGAATAGCGTTTAAAATAAAAACATATTAATAGTGATTTTCCTCTCTAAACTAGTTTGCCAGAAGTATAAATGGTGCCTTACAAAAAGTAACGATCGCGTAGGTAGACAAAAAACTAAAATTCGTCATCGTGTTATCATGTGACGTACATTCCTACTTCATTAATTAAAAATCCTGAAGTCACACCATGAACTACGACGTCATTTTCTTATCAGAGGTACTTTTTTAAGACTATCACGTCATGAGAAATTATTGTTAAACATTATTACATAACGATTCAAAGAAAACTGCGTTCTCCATATACTAGTACGGTTTATTTATTACATGATTGAATGCTGTAAAACAAAAGGTCACCGTAAAGCAATTACGCCACCATTGTAATGCTGAAGAGCATGCTCTCGTTACACATTACTTGTAATTGTTTTTGCACTCAAGCGTCCTCACTATTCATGTTAACTTGGTATTTGTGTGGGAGATGCACTCATTGATATGCATAGGGTAACATAAATATAAATAACATAATTTTTGTAATCCTTAATGCCCTGGTTACACGGGCTGAAGCTGAAGTTATAATAGGACTAGTGTGCTATTAAGCTAACAAGCAAAAAAGCGACTAGCGCTTTGGCGCCGATCGAATACTTCACGGACCAAGTGACTAACTGTAGTGATATTTGGCTTATAGTTTCCTAACATCGTGTAAACAGCTGTAGCATATTGTGCCAAAGCCAGAATAGCTTGCCTCCGGGAAAACCATCCTCATGTAGTCCGGGTAGGGAAAGATTTAAAAAAATCCAGTCAGTTGTGGCAAGTTCTCCGTAACAGTCTGAGCATAATTTCTAAATAACGGCCAAATACTATTGATATTTCTGTAAATATGTACATAATTATTTGTTATGAGCGCGTTTATTGCCATTCAACTAAAAACTGAGCTCCAAATTGCAAAAAAAACAACAGCAATGATGAAATTCAGCTAATTAAAAAAAAATCTGGGCGTGCTACGTCAGGGCATCAACTTCAATACGCGTTTATTAATTAGAGGCCAAAATTCTAAAACCAATAACATTTCGGTTTCGATCGTTCAATTCGTTGATAAGGAAGGTTAAAATCTTGATTCACAAATACAGGTTTAAATAAATACTGCTCACAGATACATTTATAAGTTCGCATTTAGTTAGCAGTAGTGGAAGCGTGCATTGTGCTGTGCAATGTGGCAAAATCGTTAGGGTGTGTATTTTAAATATTATTGTGGAAAATGCTTGTTTGAAAAATCGGATTTCTCAACTGAATGATGGATTCTTCAGAAGGTGAAGGTAATTACTATCATATCTCACTTGTTCCGATCCCCGAAAGTCAGACGTACGACAATGTTTTATTTGGTTTATAATGGCGGTTAAGAGTTCCTTATATTAAAGGACGAAGCGTTGCGTCGTCATGTCGTGTTCATGATTGATTTTGTCGTGAATAATGTAAAGACGGGAACAAAATAATTACAGCATGCAAATCGTGTCATGAATTTTAATGCAAAAAATAAACTGCAACGTGTTTGAACAGTTCAAGAGTTTCTACTAGGATTAAATATCAGACTTTTATTTGAAGAGCACATGCAACAGTGCTGAGCTAGTAGAAATGTCACCCCTGGCGGGTCCGGACAGTATGAAGGACCTCTTAAGAGGAAGGGCTAGCGGCGTTTAGCCCATTGAAACGTATTCCCATTTTTTCTCCCTGGAAAATAGAAGTAGTCTACATGGATTTTAATGTGGATTTACAATTTCAGTTACGGTTTATGTAAATACTTAATACATTCATATATCGACCTAAACCACTGGGTTTAAGCATGCAATTACGCAGACGAGTTTTAGCGAAAGTGAATATACCTACAACAAGATTTTTTTTCATTGATGCGCTTATTGTTGCTATTAATGGGAGATGTAAATCACCCTATAGGAATGAAATTATCATCGGGCATAAGTCCTGTATTAAATAAATATCGATGTTTTACTCAAAAAACGTTGCGAAAGCAGCGTCGGATTCATTTATAGTCCTATACAGGGTGAAATGAACACCGACGCGAAAACGGAAACCACATACTCAGTACATCATTCACATAGAAATTTTTCGTCGGTTTTTAAATAAAAATCTACTGTTCCATACATTTCGACTGTGTAGGTATTGCACTTTTGTAGGAAAGAGCTGATTTTTTTTTAATAACCGTCGAAAAATTTCTATGTGGGGGGCCATTCAGAATGATGTACTGAGTATGTGGTGTCGGTTTTCGCGTCGGTGTGTTTTCCACCCTGTATATAAGTATACAAGTTTTTTTTTAAATAAGGGTCTTCAATCTTTGTTATGGTCTATGGCCGTCGACAAGTTGTCACCTCAAAATATTACATGTTCGATCAGCCGCAATCAATTAGCACCTGTTTTATATTGCCACGTTATACTTTGAGAGTGTACCGAAAAATCAGACCTCTTAGATAAAAGTGACATACTACCAGCAAAAACGTTCTTGGAAATATCAAAAAATAACATAAGCTACTGAAATCTTATGTTGGTTCTGTTGAATGTCGTTACAGCAAATAAGACACGCGTTGAAGGCGACTGCCACTTATAGGACACTAGGACCTCAGGGTAAACATTATGTGATGAAAAACCCACGTGCTTTGTCTTATTTGAAAATTACTATTTTTAATGTTAAACATAATCTAAAAAGCCAAGTGGAAACTATATTTTCGAGCCGTTTGAGGTTAAAACTCTGGGGCCATGGGGTCCAAGTGCTCACAGCCTTTTTGAGAAAATTTCGATACGCCTGGTTGACGCTTCCCGTGACCCAAAGGCAGGCTTTTACGTTCGCCAGAGCCTAGTGTTGCCATACAACGTTGCGGCGCTACCAGTCTCTTGGGTACATTACATTACCATTGGGTAGATTACCAGTCTCTTGGGTACATTACATTACCAGCTGACAGCATTGAGGGGGAGTTTTTTGATGCCCTTTTATTTTAATTTGTTGATAGTTTATTTATTTATTTTAATTTATTTAATAGTTTTTAATTGTAGACTAAACTTACTTAAACTTACTTTCCGTAACCAAATATGGGATAGTATCCCTAAAATGGAATACCGCCATTTCTCGGAAACGAATACTCCTAGTTCCAAAAGACAGTGATCTTCTGCCTCTTTCCAACATTATACTCGCGTACAGGTTTCGACTTATCAGTCCGGCGACTGTTGTGGCCGCGGTGAGAGTGTTTTGTTTTGGCGCTGTGAGAAAAGTTTTTAACGTACGTAAAAACTAAGTAATTTGTCAAAACGTCGACATTGATTACATGTTTTTATTTTTTTATTTTCTTGTCTGATTGTGTTTAGAAAAAAAATCTGATATACGTTTTGATCAGTTTGAAATTTCTGAATATGGACAGTCCGTGGGGTCTAAATATGAACCACACATTTTGGCACAGACAGTGAGCCTAATGCCGTCATAGGACAGGAAGCTCCTGACTCAGAAGTTAAAGAGTGGAGGTTCTGTAACAGCCTGTTTTCTCAAGATACTCGAGGAGAGACATGGATTAAATGCCTCATGTGCGGGCTCTGGGCACATGATGATTGCGCAGGTGCATAGCTCGACACCTGAATATGTGATTTTTGCATGTAACATAAGTAGGTAACTTTTTTAAATTGACCAAAGTTCCTGTAGTATCTCATTAAAGTAAAGGGTAAAGGCTTATTATTCATAGTTTTATAATAGTCCATATTTGGGTACCTATTCCATAATTAGGTGCCTTTATGTTGATTTTGCTTTTGAGAAAATTTTATATTTTAAATTAATATATGTAAATCAAGACTGCCAATAAGTTAAGAGCAACTGTATGACTAAAATAAATCAGAATAAAAGGTTTTGATTTACAATATCTTTTTTTTATAACACAAAAACAAAATGGTATTCCATATTTGGTAACTTTCTTCTAAAAGTGTTTATTGTTTTAAAAGCCACGCCAAACTTTGTGTCGAGTAAATTTCGGCAGATGTGTTACGTTTACAGTTCACATAATTTACTAATGTCTGTTTTCACTAACACCTGGTGACAGCCATATGGACGCCTACATAAAACCGCATTATTGGATTTTCAACGCTCAGCTAGAATTGAAATTCCAAGAGTGCAATCATATTCATTTATTTAATAAATTGGTTTATGAATGTTCTAATGATATTGTTTCAGGTAAGTGATGCAAGTTGGCGACGCAGGTCGAATAGTCAGGACAGTATGCGTGGTGGAGCCATGGCTGCCACACCACACTTCCACGTCTGCCAGCTAGGTATGTACTAGAACCTAGAACTATGAATCGTTTTTCCGGGAAATCACTTCTACGCTTTTCTGAATCTCGCCACTTTTGATTCTGGCTCGAGTTGAGTGGTTGGGAACAGTGTGTGACAGTATGGGGTTCCCTATTAAAAAAATTGAACTATGACGTTACCTGACTACGACTACATCTTAACCGGAAAACAACATATCGAGTTAATAAGTCGAGTTGTGAATGTGAAGGCCATTTTTTGTCTGTTTTGTCACGTTATAGGACAGTAACTTATGTAGTAGACGATAGTTTAAGATATTTTTTTACTTAGACTTAAAGTCGTACGCCGAACAAATCTATAACGTACTGTTGCTGATACATGATAGATGCTCTTTTAATGCACCACATACGCATTGGTCAGTAATTTCTTTTACGTAAGCCGTAATTTTAACGACAGTCACAACAAGTCAAGACTTGGTCTTTGTTGTTACTATACTCGTACAATACACTATCAGTGCCTATAACGTCTTAGGTCTTTCACAAAACTGCCTTATATTGCAATAAAACTATGACTAATGGCTTGACGTATTTTTCTATGAGAGACGTAACAAAAACGTTTCAACATCGGACTCCGTGACTATGAATTAATGACGTTTAAATATCAGGAAAATTAGAAACGTAATCAGCGCGATGCAAAATCAATACAAAGGAAAAACCTCTCGTTATTATTAGGAATAACATCATTATGTACCTGTAAGTCAGTAGAAAGATTGTATCATTTTCCTTTATTTGCGGAAAATCAACGTTTAAATATATCTATTTCTTCCTTTTGTTTTTATTTCCTTGATCAATAACAGGTAAATGGTTGGTGTATATTTTATTGACTTGGTTTTTGATGACGTAGGTAGACTAGCTAGTCAAACGGGTTACTAAAGTTTTATAAAAGTCTATTATTTATTATCTTTAAATTTTATAAAACAACAATAAAATGACTAAGTCCTGTCTTGTCTTGTCAGTTGACAACGTCGCAAATAGTGGCCAATCATTTCGCTGTTTTGATTAATTGATCAATATTATCTACTATCGAAATTATGAAGTATCGCTCATATTTAAGTGCACTTAAATATTAATTTATACTGAATTGTTATACTTTGACAATTTCATGCAACCTATTTAATGAGCAAGTACTAGCACTTGTTGTACTGTCAACTACCTCTTTGAGAAAATTCACCGTGTGTTAAAACAGAAGGTACATTGTATTCAAGTAGACACTCGGCCTTACATATGAATTTTCTGTTCCAATATTTACAAGGATCTGTTCGGCATTTGCCCCGTTTCTGATTTTGTCTACAATCTAACTTATCCGTACAAATTGTAGATGTTTGCCCCCTTTTCGGAATCCTGTATTTTTTAATAAATGCTCGCCCACTATTTTCGAGTTTTTAATAACTGTTCTCAGTATGTCCTTTTTATATAGTATTCTTGAACAAGATAGATATTTGCCCTCTCAGGTACTACCAAAAAGAAAAACCAATATTTTTTTTTTTTTTTATCCAAGTAAATAATAAGTACCTACTGTTAAATTATATTTTTCGCTTATATAATATTTTATAGACTTAGGTAGGTGTGAAATTAATTAACAGATCATTATCTATGTCATTTGAATATAGGTATCTGGTTATTTTATGTAAACCTGCTGAACATAATTATATACACAACAGATGGAGGAAGTAAATATAGTCCTTTTAGACAAATACTAGTTTATAATTAATGCATTTGTGGTCGTTTATTGGTCTGGTATTTCTAGTTTTAAAAAGTTTCATTCCATTTATAAAAACCTATCATACTTACATATTAAGTGGCTCAGCTATAGCTTATTCTCCACAGATAAACTAGAAATAAAAAAACATATTTTTTTCCTATATTTTCCTCCACTATCAGTAAAGTTGATTTAATTCCTTGGTATATCCGCAGCATAACAATTTACAATCTTATCATTTAATTACATAATACGCAAAACATCTTATAGCAAATGGAAGTGTACCTTATTGTGACCTCAGCCCGTGATTTCTTAATAGTATTTTAGTTATTCCAAATTACATGCATTATGTATGTATTTCTTGTTCTTATAATGATTTAGTTAGCTACGTTGTTCTTGTTTGTTCTTAAATTATTATTCAACTAAGCACAAATTACAAACTCCGTGGCTGCTACTGAGAACTGCCCCTTATTACATGGGACTGAAATAATACTGGCGAAATATGGCTGTTAGGTATCTACATCTCTGCCTCACCCTTCGGGGATTACAAGGCAAGGCGATACAGTGGTTAAAGGAATTGGACCTTCCAAGCGCAAATTACAATTACAGGCTAAATGAATCAGCTTCAATAACAAAGATGCTGAATAAATGTTTCATCAAAGTCCGCTTAAAATAACTAAATAACGTGTTATTTATTTTCGTTGCTATAAAATGTATTTCCTGTTTACAATGTTCGTTTCGTTGAAACTCCAAAAAAGTATACGCAGATACTCTTTCGAGTAAATTATAAAGCTGTCTTGATAACGCGCATGGAACAACAGTTTATTTGAGGCCTTAGCACGAGCTCGCGCTGTAAACGTATCGTAAATACGTCGATTTCAGTATTTAAAATACTCGTTTCACATACGGGGTGACAGAGACACCGTCGATAAAACGGTAACCACTTATTGAGTTCATCAATCTGGACACCCCCCCCCCTCCAAATATAAATTTGTCGTCGGTTTAAAAAAAACAAATTGTTTTCTACAAAACTGCAATACCTACACGGTCAAAATTTATACATTTGTAGCTTCGATGTCCCTTCCACAAAATATTGCCTTGAATAATTAAATTCCTTAATTTCCTTGTATAATATTTTCATCATTTTAAGAATTTATTCATGTCTATGGATGATACCTACTGATTCTGTTTGTTGCAAACAATTACACTAAAATGCTATAGGATGTTTGTATTTTGAATTAAAAAATCGATGTATAGTGAATACATCGATGTATTTACTTTATGCTAGGGCTTTTATTCACAGCTAGTTTGGCTTATTATAAATGACAATCTTTTCCCTCGGCTTCGCACGCGTTGTGGTCGGAAACAGGAGCTTGGGAACCCTGAGGTATGTACGTATTAAATATAGCCTACTGTAGGCGAAAATTTAGTTTGTTAGGCAACTGTTATCTTTCACTAATGATAGTGAAAGATAACAGTTGCCTAGCAGTTGCCTAACCTAACTTACAAACTTTACCTGTTTAAGTAGGTATAGACTTGTAACGATATCATGATTAATTTAAATAATGAGGATTTTAAAATATGCAATATTAAAATTCCAAAACGATCAGCAGTTTTTGTTGGTGATTTGCACGTGCGTACGAGCGATAACAGCACTCGAACATGCTCAGTTGCTTACTATGCGTTGCTTGTAATACACACAGATATTATAAATTAATAATACTAGCGTACTCCTTGTGAGTAGCATTATGGAAACGACTTTATACAAACGTTACATGACATCATGCCTGTAATCCCGGAATGGTTAGGCAGAGGAGTACCAAATAGTACACCCACATTTCGCCACAACAAACATCCAAACTTGAGTTATATTTTTTTCACACCAACTGCTCGTAAATGTCAAATTGTATGTCATGCAAACCTAACAATACAATACTACTGCCCGACTAGATCCTAGGGCCTAGGTTCTAAACGGGCAGTTATATTATGGACTGGTCAAAATGGTATGAAAACTTTTACCAAAGAGTTTTCGCTTCGTAGATTCTCGTGACGTAAGACACAGCTTTATCCCTTTGGTGCATAATCTACTATTTCAGGGGTCATTTCATAGCCACTTGCCATTCAGAATAGACTTGTTATAGAGATTTTCTTATGCATGCAATAATATTAACCTGGAAAATCAAAAGTAGAAAGTGTGCTCTCAGCGAGCACTCTGGCAGCTGCGATACTAGTAGAGGCAAAAAGTCAACTATTATTGTCTCTTCCCACATTCCTGATACCTCGGGCTTATCTCCGCAGTCGGGGTTGTCTCCGGCTTTCTAGATATCACTACAACTGTAGTACACAACATTTAATGTGACGACATTGAACCCAAGAGGTTATCGTCAACCAAGACCAAGGTGGCCGTTAAGCTCTTGACTTTGCTAACATATAATATGTACTTTTTTTGAAGACGTTTGGGTATCATGCATTTAATATGAAATGGGTTAAAAAGGGCGAAAATCCTTACTTACATACATGATCGATTATAAACTTTTATTGAAGCAAACCGTTGTTGAAAGGTTTACTTAAATAAAAGTTAAAATCGGTTTTAAATCGTGCCAAACCTTACAAATTACGGGTCAATTCTTTTTATTTAAATGGCCATCATTACCTGACCTTGGTAGGGCGAGTGATTTTTTTTTAAGTAAAGTATGTTGTGTTGCTGCTTAAAATAAATGCGTAGGACGGTGTGTTATTCCAATTATAGACACAGTTTAATACTTGTAACTGTCGTACCTGGTTTCATTCACGACATTCGACCGATAAAAATAAAATATGTGAATAAAACATACGATCTATGTATATCAGTCTGCGGAGATTCAACACAGTATCAATGCAAACAACTTAAGTATGTTGTTGAATTGATAATGTGTATGTTGTTGATTGGATGAATTAATTAAAATTAAACATAATGCGTTATTTTAATTTGAGAGATCAGTAGGGGATTTTTTCGGTATTTTTTTCCATAGCATCAATTTTATATTGGTTTTCTTGACATTAGAGCATGAAGATGCTTATATAACATAAATAGACTAAAATTATAGTATTGTGATTGTATTTATGGCAAATGGCATTTAAATATTGAATACTTATTAAATTCAAATCACTGTTTAAAATTAAAATAAATGCCTTAATCAGAAATTGAGTTGCTAGTTCTCTGTATTTTTATAGAAAGACAATTAAGTACACAGTAAATATAAATATTGTCACATAAAATATTGGAGTAAGTACGGATAAGGATGTAAACTCATTCATTCATTAGCGATATTTATCACGCTTATTAACAGTTTTAAAGCCGTCTGTTGTGAGGCAGTCGTAAGGCACTGCGTCATCAGAAAACACTTCCCGATTTCTATAAGAGTCGCAGTGGCCTTCAATGGAAACAATACACATACGGGTAGGCTATACTTATTTTGCATATTCTGTAACTTGTTAATA
Source organism: Standfussiana lucernea (assembly GCA_964057025.1). Classification (NCBI taxonomy): domain Eukaryota; kingdom Metazoa; phylum Arthropoda; class Insecta; order Lepidoptera; family Noctuidae; genus Standfussiana; species Standfussiana lucernea. The sequence continues at coordinate 7,463,682 of OZ059795.1, forward strand.
TAGTTATTAGTCTAGTAGACGTCTGGTTAGTATCTTGTATCTGTTAATTAAATAATTTCCCTAGCGATATTGTTGCCTTGGGCCATCGGATTAGTCAAATAAAATGTTTAGCGGTGACAAATGGGCGTTTCACACGATTCATATAGGATTTTCATACTTCACGTATTAATTACTGTCCTCCATGAATTTTCACGTTGTTAATTATACACATTAGTATTAGGGGTGTGATTTATATCTTTTTGAATTTTTTTTTTCAGGAAGTTTTCAATTTACATATACATAAACTCACGCTTTTTTCCCATGGGTGGGGACAGAAACCACCTATAATCGGATCCTTACATATTAACTCCTTTTGCGTCGTTCACGTTCATACATCTTGTCATACACGCACGCCGGTTGCGAGTAATACGCACCTGACCTTTCTGATGAACCTCACCAATAAGGTCAGAGTATGTCCTTCTAGGGCGACCCCGCATTGTCTTCCTGAAAAATACTTTACTCATAGATGAAATGGTTTAAAAACGCTGATAACATTTTTAGTTTTTTTTAACCCATTATATGAAGCGCCTTTAAAGACTTCTGTCGGTCCATTAAGACCGTAGTACCTATTATATTATCTGTGATTACGACCAATATAAAAGTATTTCTTAAAGAAACGCTCAACGAACGGGATCGCCTAAGTTAATTTAGAAGAAAATCGTTTAGCATAGAAGACATTTAATACCCGCGAAGCCGTGCAACTGACACGTGAATCTATAATACTTAATTTATCATAATCTGTACCCGTTCAATGCAAGGTTTCAAGAAAACTCTTATATGTCAAAATCGATTGCAGTATTGGCGAAAATTATTCACCGCTCTATTTGTTTTTTTTTTTTTAATTTAAAGTTAAAGTTTCATGTGAAATAAGTATGAGATATTGCCAGCAGCTTAGCGAATCAGAAGCTTGCCCGCTTCATCTTAGTCCAACTAAATGCTTGAAATTTAAACTTAAACAGAGGTCATGCTGTAACATAATTACCTACATTACAGCTCGACAAAATTACTAACATAGTGCAAACTGACTTATACTGTCGCCATGTCGTGTAATAAGTATTTATCTTTTTTTGGTTATTCATTCACGTAAGATTAATTTGTCGATTATGTTAAACTCAGTTATTTATTGTAAAAAATACGGAAGTCTTTTGATTTTGACTTTAAGTGATGCTATTAAAAAACAACAAAAAAAATATTCAGACGCTTTGATTACCTCCTCCTTTTGGAAGTCGGTTAACAAATTAATGGTGTTTGGTTTTTCCGTTCCGATACCTACTAAGAAAAATATAAATTTATCGTATAAACCACACGAAACAAAGGATATTTTTTTCTGTTGTATTGGTGACTTTTCTCATGCTAAAATTGTACCCACGACCCGTTCAGGAAAATGCACCATTCTATTTCTATTATAGCTTTTTCTTAGAAAGAAAAAGAACTATTTTTTTTTTTTAGACTTACCTACTTTCATTTGGTGCTCTTCACATAAGGACGCGTACGTACAAACGTACATACATACTGAGATTACTCTCCCAATAAACAAATGCCCATAGTCACTAGATCAATAGCACTGTCACACGAACGTTTCCAATTACCGTGAATCAGTATTACCAAAAAACATTTCCTAAGAACTGTTGATTAGGGAAAAGACTGGAGATATGTATGTATCATCTGTTTTCATCCCACGCATAGTGCAGTCACCCACGATGAATGGACCATCGCAGTGTTGGTAAACATACACAAGCTGATGCCACCTGATTGGTACATTCATAGCAGACGTGATGGCACAGGTGACGTAGTTGTTGAGTGGTCCTGCGTAACGGGTGCCTGGTATTACTGCACAACGAAAGGAGCTACAGGCCGGTACCGTTCTTTGTTCGGTTGTGTTGGTGTTACGACCCGTGTAGCCAACCACAGCAAGAAACACGTAGTCGATTTTCACGCAAGGGTCGGCTACGCGTATTGTGCTAGGCATCTAGCTGCTACGCATTACGCGCTACGTTACAGGTTATAAAACAGCTGCACGTAGTGGGCTACAGTCAGCTACGGGTTACAGGCTATAAAGTCAGCTACGCGTAGTGTGCTACGGTCTGCTACGCGTTACAGGCTATGAGTCGGCTACGCGTAGTGTGCTACGGTCTACTCATTACACACTACGTGGCTGTGACACGCAAAATTCACCATAAATACCACGTGTATTCGTGAGAGAAAAACACAATGGACGCGTGTTTTTAAACGACTAGAAAAGTTTAATAATAATATTATGCTACATTTGAACAGAATACTCACATTAGATCTAACAGAAATTATGACTAAAATAATAAATTGTACCTAATTAACTTCTTTTGTGGCAGAATTTCTTCGTATTTTATAGGAATTGATCGTAAAACTGCACAGAAGTAGGTGGCACGATCAGTTGTAGACCAAGACACAAAAACCGGTACAGACCTTGCTATACGGATCCGTGTGTCGATGAAAAGTGGATCTAGAGGTAAGGAAAACCTGGTTATTGAAATTGAAATTATGTTCTTGCGGAGTTAGAAGTCTTCGTACCCATCGATACCAGGTGTTGAATCAACAAGAGATCTGTTAATCAGACGGATAAAAATGCGACATTATGTAGGTTTAAACTGTATATTCATTTTAATCATTCACGCCTACCTTTTCTTATAATTATTAATCGCAGTTACGCGACGAAAGTTCCGTACATATGTAATTAAATGAAAACATTCAGTTCCCCATTTTTTGACGAAATTTTATATTAATATGCTGAAGGTAGATATGTAACGAATGTTTTAATAAAAACCCAATATACAATAATGTACCGGTGCCTATATTAGGCATTGTGATCACGCTTCCGGACTCACGTACGGCCGTAGACATTCGTAGAGCGTTGAACTCTTTTGTACTACAATATTCGGACAAGATTTTATTGTCTAGTAATGTATGTTATTACTTGTTTACATTCACTATATCTAATATACCGACATCCAAAATAAATAGCGGTAAAAATATTTTATTTCAACTTCTTGTGATAAGCGAACGAAACGGCGCGCGGCGGTTGAGCGTAGGTAAACTGATAAAGAAACAATTTGTACGACAAATTAGTAACTACTAGCTTACGCACGGAAATTACTTATGTAAACCACCTGTGGACGTATGCTTTTCCGCGTTTTTCAGCGCCTTTGGTTTCGGCAAATCGATTCTGTCAATCAACGCTAATAATCACATCGTTGCTCGCGAAATCTGTGCATTTCCTCGGTTTCATTATATCCGAGTGAAGTGGTTGCCGGCGCGAGGCTTGGGGCTCCGGTCGGTTGTACTCGGCGGCGGCAGTAGCACGAGGGCGCCCGCACCGGTCGCACGTCGCGCTTTGCCCCGCTTGCTCGTTCGGACGATGCCCGCCGCGGCCCCGACCACGCGCGCTCGCTTTCTACGCTCCAACGGTACACAAGCGAGCATATGAGCCGCTAACTGACATGTTTACGCCGCCGCTGTTTACTATAACATGAATAAAGTTTTTCTCAGCTGTCTACATTAACGCGATCGTGTGAATGCGCACCGGCTGAAGGATTGCGAAACTGTACAAGTGAAGTTTAAAAATACATTGGCACTAGTGCGAAGTGACGTACATCGAGATGTGTGCGTGCAGCAAGTTTTGCGACTTCTGGAAGAACTCATGCGGAGCAGGTAAGATCCTCGGTTACTTTCTAATGCCTGCCGCTCGTGTGTGCAGGCGCCCTATTCCTTTCTAAACCGCCACCGTTGGCAAAAACTTTACTAAACTTGTTTGACAATATAAAGTGAAATCGTATTAACAAACGATGCTCGGATGCTGACGTTATTTCAAAAAGAGACGATCAAATCCATTAAATTTCAAAGATTGTCTGAATAAGAGGCGCGTCAACGTCCTTAGTGTATCAGAAACTAATTGGGTTCGTGCCCATACATAAATTGACTTGATCAGCTACAGTTGTATGACAAGATTGACTTTAAGGACACAACAAGGCATAAATTATAATATGCTAACAATGCACCTAATAAAGGAAATAATTAGCGCTTACATTTTTATAGGTGGTTTTATATCCCAAGTAAATGATCAGTTGTTTACTGAACTTGTATACCCGCATATTTACTGCAGTCAGTCGTAAGTGCAGCCTATATAATCGACAGAACATGGAAATTAATACAATTTAAGATTAATTTGCATCTAAAACAATTCCAATACGAATGTTATCGAAAAATGAAAACAAGCGAAGCTGCCAAGGTAATAAGCGATGAGGGCATCAGTAGTTTGTTTAGCGACTAGCGCCTAACTAAACAATAGCAAAGAGGAACTCGGTATGAATGATAATGTAATCATGCCTCTCGTGTATGAAGGCTTTAATGACATTTGGTATTTAATATTCCGTAGCACAACCTTGTAATTAGTAATCGCTAAGTAAAGTGTTCGTGAAATATTTTTTAGGGTTTAAAAAAGTACAGATTAAGATTTGATATTACGGCACTATTCATTCTATTCCAACGTCGATAATTTATTGTATCTGAAAGGTTCTTGACAGGAGACAACCCTATTGCTCACCCTGCGACGATCGAACGTGGAACCTCACGGATGGTTGCTAAGCTTTCAACCACCCAGCTACATGTGGTAGCTACTAGTTAATACGACATACATATAATTATTCGATGAAAAGATAACAGCAAACCGTTTTAATGTCAAATCGTGAACCAAAAAGTACATTCACATACATTTCACAACACGAACAACAGTCACGTCACGATTGATCACTATCGCCATTATAATAATACAACTATATGTATGTACGTCCGGGTATGCCTGGCTTCGGAAGGATTTAGTTAAGTGAATGTACTCTGATACTCTCAAGGTTTCTGACGTCACGCGTTTCTGGCTGTGCTGAACTTCTACCTCGACGTAGCAACTACCGCCTACGACTGGTTGACTGAACGGGCTTACCACCAGACCTGACCTGAAGCATCACGTTACACCTTGACACTGTTGCCAGAGTAATCCAATATGAATGCAATATTCTATTTCCCACATCGACATTATGTTTCGCAAACAATAAGGTTACAAGGCATTTGTATCTCTCGTTTCGATCTTCTAAAGTAGATTTGCAAAATTTTTGCTCAGTTTCAGGTAGACCTTATCACAAAGATCTACCAACCTTTACCTTATTTTGAAAAAATTTCCTCTTAAACATGCAGCAAGTTTTGTAAACGTCTGTTGGATTAAGAAATGTAACCTATCGATGCACGTGGCGCCGTTTTTCAGTTCTGTGTTTTAAACAAGACTTCGAATCCTAAAAGTGTAATATGCAAAGATTTACCTACTAAATAAGGATTTTTAATAGAGATTCCATGTTATTTTAGCAGACTAGCATGCTACTGGTTTTGCCTTAATTGTTCAGTGTGGCCTTGATTCTATCTATGCGGTTATCCTATAACATTCTAGCACACATTTACATTATAGCAATAGACCAAAACTGTAAATCCACTTTTCTAATTTATTCAAGACGTTTCACGCGTGGGAATCATAAATGTATGCCGTATAAACATCGTTAGTCGGGCTAAAATAGAACGTTATTCAATCAAATATCACATTTTTGATTTCTTAATAAAGAGTAAGTGTCGAACCATTACGTGTAATAGTGTTGGGTTCTTCGTTGCCATAGAAATGTATGTAAATTTAGTTTCTTTCATGTCACGATAGTAAGGTCAAAATAAGTTGAACGGTCTGCCGTAGACTAGATTTGGCCGCGGTTTCGCTTGGCCGCTCAACAGAAACGAGAGCATTTGGCTATCACGGTTAAGGAATGAGGCATGGCCTGGCCTTTTAAAGTTGGGGTAAGATTTAATTACCACTTGTGTCATAATTACTGTGTTTTCGGGAAGTAAAAGCAATGTTCGTTAAATTCCCAAGAATAAAGACAAGGTTGGTCCGAATACTCTTGCTTCCTCAGAATTACCATAAATATAGATAAATAATAATAGATGAACTGGCTCATTAATTTAATAAAGAGCAAATCCATACTTTATACACAACCTGTTAACAGATTTACAGTAGATACAGTTATGAAGAAACTCGCATGCTACTGACACATTTAGTTATAACGGTAAGCGTTATAATAAGAACACTAGTGACCTTCAAAACATAACATTGCAGACGCGGTCAGTTCTCATAAACTCGATAAATTCTTAAAACAATAGCTCTTGGCCCCACGGTTGTTTTAATTTAACTTTAGTGTTACAAATAACAGGCTCATCACTCAATCTCGAGTTCTCGACCTTAATTAGACAGACAGTTACTCGTATTAGTAGATTTCTTCGCATTGAGCGAAACGTCATATTTATAATTGCAGAAAGTCGAATTAGGAAGAACGGCTGTTAAGTAACAATTTGTTTGGTGGAACAACAATTATAATCTTGATCTCTGCAAAATGTGGTGCAAAAACAAATAAAACTACCATTTTCGATTTCGTATTAACCACAGCCGCAGTGATTGGCAATCATTAGAATAAATCATGTCCAAGCCTCATGCAGCTGCGAATTACCCAGATTAAATGTTAATTAATGTTAAACGACAGTTTGCTAACCTGTAACCTGCAAACAATATAAAACACAGTTGACTGTCACAGGTTGATAGATGTGTCTCGTGCCTCGTTTGGATTCGCCACTGTACTTGCATGGGATGGGACTGAGGATCTTTGAACACACGGAAGCCTGTTAGTTTTTTAAATTACACAATCAAAATTCTCACTAGGTACGTCAAACTGTGTATTGTTGACAGAAAACTTTTTATATAAAATAAGACAACATTATGATATACTTAAATTAAAATCTTAATTAACGAAGCCATGTTGTATTCAGTGCAGATATTTACACGACACTTTAAAACACACTTGATCCAACTGTTCACGGATAGGTTGCCTCTTATTATCATGAACATGATACATATACTACTTACCATCTTTTCTTCTGCCGGTAGGAGAAAGCTTTACTTAGTCTTGAAGTAAGATTCCCTCACATTTAACCCTTGTTGATAATTACGATATGGTTACTTTACTGCTGCCATTGTAACGCCTTGACATCGGACAAGATAGTCTGATATATCTACTTGTACAGACAGTTTTACTACATATGTATGTATAACTATGCTATAGTTAAACTGACATTTACCGAAATGTATGTAAATAATTAAAAAATGTAATTAAATGGCAAATGTTTTAATTAAATGAATAACAAAATGAATGAATGTCTATCTCTTTTTTTCATCCTACAACATTAAACCTTTTTAATAACAGAATCATAGGAAATAACTGGTGGAAGATTACTGAGATTTCCAACAAAATCTTGGTAAATTACTTATTTAGATGACTTAGCTTTCGCCTTATAAACGATGCTTTTATATAACTCGCACAGAAATACAAGTCCTGTTGATGATGCGCCAATGCAGCACAATTTATCAACGGTTCGCGAGGTGGGCCGACTTTTCCCTGTCAGAAAGTGGGCCGTTGACGTAACGTGAGCAATTATTTCCCGCAGCTAATCTCCGTGTAGACGGAGCTTTGTTTGTGTTGTGCGGTAACATAACATTGAAGCATGTTTGGCATGTTGTGGTACAATGCCAGCCGGTACAGGACGTGCTAAGAATCAATTAACTTTGCTAGCTCCTCATTAGATTATTCAATGAGTTTTGCAAAACAGCTTTAGTGACTTTTGTATTGCAAATATTTGAGATCAAGACACAAAACCTCATGTCAAGTCTTGATACAAAATATTTGCAAAGGATAGGTACTTTGGAACATAATATAATAAATTAGATAAGTTAATATCGTGTCGTGGTGCAATAAAAACCTACCAATATCATCGATATGTTGCGGTTGTGACAAAAAAACAGAAGGTTATTGAAATCAACGAGCAACATTCAAGGCGGCGATAACCTACTAATCTTTAATTACTTCACAGCGACCTTTTTGTTTTTACCAAGCGGAATAAGTAACGGGAAACGTTACGTACCCACTGTTTCGTCAAGGCAGAGGTGCGTGGCGATCCCTACGATTTCTCCTATTTTGACAACGTGCCAACTGCCAACATTTCCAAATATTTGTGACATTGTATTGTAAATAACTCTGTCTTTATTTGTATAATTTTCACCTCCTGGGCTATCTAAAGAAATGGCATTTTCTAGTAAGAATCCCGTGAGAAGACAACGCTCGAAAATATTAAGTCTTCTGAACATCCTCATCGACGACTTCTGGTCGAAACCAGGAAGAAAGTTTGATCGCACGACCAAATTGCACGATTGCAGCCAGTCATGCGACAAGTCGTGGTCGTGGCCGCATAGTGCGCGAGGTCCCTTATACTTCCTAAACGTGTATTTAAGTATTGGCTGGTATGAATAATTCTTAGGTAGATTCTACTCGCCGAGGCCACAAAAAATCGATAGATTAACGAACTCAACCACGCTTCTCTACTGTAATTACTAATCGACATATCAAAGCATTGTTCTTTTCATCTTGATTGTGTATCGTGGTAATCTTAACTGCAGTAAATTGTTGAATAAATATTAATCCCATTGTTATTCAATCTATTTTGCGCGTTATGCACAACACAAATACAAGATAGTTTGTAGTGACGGCTTTTTGTCATGTTGATCTTAATAATTGTTCTTCCATGAAACTATGATATGTGATTGATAACAGATAAGTATTTATTGTTTGATAGAGAATGTATGTAGGTAATTGTGTGAAAAGTCTTAATTTCGTTACAAACATTGTTTTGTTCAGATCAAAAGAAACAGAGTGTGGTATAAAAATCAGGTATTCAGGGATTTTTTCCCTGCCTTTTAAATCTATATTTTTCATTCAATCAAACTGAAAATTATTCAAGGATGCTTGAATAAAAGTCGTCATTCTTATCGCAAACAACTTAGCTATTAATGTTTTCAGATATTGTAATGTTAGCTGTGGCTATTAAAATGTATGATTTTAATGTCTTCAATAATCTCATCAACATTTGTTTACTAAACACAGAGGAAAACTAAAAATTATCCCTGTAGGCCATTTTATACGAAGTATTTTTCATATTTGTATATTTAATGCACCTATCTTTAAAGGTGTTTTTAAATGCCCCATCAAATCAGTCTATTGCAATTCACTGCTGGTCATAGGCCTCTCACAGGCTGAGCCACGACACCCTGTCCCTCGCTTTCCTTAACCAGTCAGCCCAGCCACTTTTTAAAGTCTAGGAAGATATGTACAGAAGTATGCAGTCCAGTGCTACCTGGCTTATTATGCTGCTAATCCTATTGACAATGCGTACCTCGCCTGTGGGCCCGCTCAATGTCAAAGTATTACCACTGACGGGCGGTTGACTGTCCGTGGTGAATGGTGATCTGGTAAATCTTTACTTAGCGTTCACTTATTGCATTACTTTAAAAATACAAGTTGGAGTTTGATTTAAATTGGGATAGGGGTTCCGTACAGCAGGTTAAATTATCCACATTCTCTGAATTTAGGTATATCTTTTCCTCGGGTGTACCTGTTGAATTGGCGAAAATGGCGAATTATAGAAAGTGTCGAGTTGACGCAACTGTCGAATTCACACAAGTGTCCAATCAGCAAAAATGACGAATCAACGAAACTGTCGAATTAACTAAACTGACGAGTGAGGGAAAATAACCAGTGTTACGCGGCCTCCCTTATCCGATACAGTTTACAATAACATTGGGTTTAGGGAGCCCCCTTTCTTTATCATCTATGACTCTGTGACGTGTAGCAATGCTATCTATTGAAATGAATAAATATGATTAATTACCTAGTACATTGCATTGAATGTGTTTTCAATCTCCATGACTACAAAGTTTATATGTTACAAGTATCGACAGATTTCTTCATTTTAAGTATGTACAAGCTGTTCTCCGCAACCTGCTTCCGCGTGAAATTATAAAAAATAAAGCCCTTGAAATTTCAAGTGTTTTAACTTTAGCACTTAACACTAATCCTTTTTCTAAAACAAAGTCTAAGCCTAAGTTACTCCTTATAACCTCAGCTATCTGCCAGTAAAAGTCCCGTCAAAATCGATCCAGCCTTTTCGTCGCCTTCAGAAAACTTCACTCCGACCAATATCAAAGCCGAGTTAGATTCTACTCCGGAGGAGTCTGCTACTTCAATTACAATAATAATATTGGGTGGCCGAGTTTAAACAAGGCCACATGAGTTGCTAGAAGATGAACATCGCATTAGTCGACCAAATGAGGTGTCTACACCAGAACTGGTGAAAAAATCTAGAAAATATTATCGGATGACCGTCTATTGAAAGGGCGCGAACTAGCAGATGAGGTAGGAATTTCAGAAAGTGCTGTAAATCGTATCTCGATCGAAAGTTTGGATATCAAAAAGCTGTGCCCAAAACGACTACCGCAATTACTCAAAATAGAACAAAATGGGGTAGTGAAGATGTTTCAGTCCAGTGTTAGACAAAAATAAAACAGTTTTTGAAAATGTACATCAAGTTAAAATGGGACTAAGTAAAATAAAAAAAAGATGTTAAATCACTATGACATTAAGAAAATGCTTTTGAACTATTTCAAAAGCATTTTCTAATAGTAATAGGAAAGTATTTGCAGTACCTATGTACTGGAAATATTTTACAATGTAGGTACGTATGTACACACGTAGATGCCAATCTCATGTTCACACGGAAGCCTTTCAAATGAGTTCCTGCAGGAATAATATCCGCGCTATGCAATATTCATTTCAAAGCGTGAGGGAATAGACTGCTTTATGAAACTAATAATAACTCTTTAGTATTCTTTGCTAATAGGTAGCTAATAGTAAAGATAAAAGTCACGAGTTCACGACGCTGCAGGAAAAACTGTCAATTTCCTTAATTGCAGTTGTAATTTGGATTAGAAAACCCTGTGCACTATAAAATGATATCATAAACAATATAACACTTGGGTTTTCTTTTCACTTATCACATTTTATTGTCATAATAGGTAACTTTGTCACCATGGTACCATCCATGGCCATGGTTTGGTAATCATAACACGATAATTTTCAAACATGACGACACTCATGACGAAAATACGAAAATGTTAACTTCCGCCATCTTGAATTTACATTTCGACCTGACAATTGGCATCAGTGCCCCCAAAACCACAAAAACAACGCCTATACGAGTATGTTGAAACTTAAAAAAAAATAGCATTACCTTGTTCACCATCATCGGCAAGTTCCTTACTAATGTATTACATAGGGTTGCCAGCCACGACGCGAATTTCGCTTATTGGTCGTTTTGAATGTGCGACATCGCGATGTGGTCGGTTTTTTCGCTCAATGAGCGTTTTTGCCTTTGAGCCTAACATGTACATAAATTGTTAATGAAATATATAAACTACAAGCTAACTCTGTGTCTGTTTACACCAATTAAGTGTGTTCGACCGGGATTTTATTGAATATTCGTTTGTTTGGCGTAAACGCATCTTTAGTTCTAAAAGTACTTAATCTTCCTTTATTTGATTAAAAACTTGGTTTGACTATAAATGACAATACCATAAATTGAGATTAACGAAATTTAATGTTGGGGTCCACGACCGATCATAGGACAAGGCACTCTATACAATGCAAAGTAACCTTTCGTGTCGGTTGTAATTAAAATCTTTTACGAGAGTTGCGCCTGAACCGCCGCTGATTATATGGATTTCAGCGCTTCAAACAATGTCGTCATCAGAGTTATTATTTCTGATCAGGTGCAATCGGTCACAGGCGATCGGTTCGTTCGAAATCGTCACCACGACGGATTCATTGGTCACACTGCGCGCTCGTGACTGCGCCTGCGCCGCTGCCGCGCCACGACCCAGCCGGTCAACCGTCTCAAACTTAGCTTGCGTTTTGATATACTAAATAAGATTGACGACCAAGACCTAACCCTTAGCTCGTCATTTTTACAAGTGATGCGTTAGCTCTTGCGTCATGTAAATAGGTACTCACAGCTACGTGAACTAAGCTTACTAAACTTAGGTCTTGGTCGACAACCCGCTTGTAGGTTATCTAGACGATGACTGCAAAAAACATAACCTAATCTCATATAATCTTACAAAAACTTGTTAAACTGGTTCTGCAGTGACGTCAGTATCGAGACAATGTGGTTGCAATACAATTTTAAGATGACCATAAAATGACTCGACGAGCCGACCACGTCTCAGGAAGCATATTTCAAGGTCTAGATCGATGTGTTAAATGAAAATTTTGATTAATGTATTGATTGTCATTCTTTGATCTCATTCAATTTGTTTAGCAAACTAGAATATTTTTTGAAATATGTTTGAATTATTCAACTAGATCTATATTTTTTTGCAAAAAAGAATGTTTTTAATTCAGGTATTTTAAAGTTAGCACCCGCTTCCACCACAAATCACTAGATATTTTTTTCGCAGTGCGTATACAAACAGAAAGATTTCTGTTTCTGTCAGTCGTAGGGGTCAGAAGGAAAAAAGGTACTTACAAAATATCTTAAGAGCTAAACGCATTTAGTCATTTTTGGTGCAAGCGGGCAACATGAATTGAAATCATGAAAATAAACGGAATTCCATCCAACACAGATATTTTTAACATTCAATAAAAGCTACGCTGAAGATTATGTTTAAAAGACAAGAGCTCAAGTCAAAATATTTAAAGCGCAACTAGGTACTTCTTGGACGTTTTGTGATTATCAAACAGGAAAATTTCGAATGACCGTTCACTCCAATAAATAAATTGTACCCCCATGAAACAGCGATCATTCAAATGGTTGATATTGATTATAATAAAATGATGTCTCATTCATACGACAAAACAATACCTTGTTTGTACTAGTGGACGCTCAGAGAATGTCTGAGGCTGTTTGAGCGCTCTAAGTAATCATAGTTAATGGAGCATTTTGATTGTTACATAACTATCTGATTTATGTCAATGTCACGTGGTACAGACAGACGGGTAATTGAGAGCTCAGTACACGCGGTACAAGTGTGGGTGCAATATTGGTGCAAAACATTTAGTGGTGGCTCTTCACACCGTTTGCATTGGCGACGAAACATTTCGACCGCTTGACGACGACAAAATGAAGAAGATTCTACCGATTGGCGCATTGGGCCCACCTGAAGAGACACTTATGTTAGCAATTTTGATGAGCTGTATGAAATCAAGTTTGTAAATGACACGACCGTGTGAAGGTGAGCGACGCGACGGCTCTTGCGACTTGTCAAGTCCCGCGACTTGTGTACACAAAGAGACGACACCAGACGTTCGTTCAATAAGTGTAGCCCCATACACACGTACAACGTCGTCGTCATAATCGTAGAACAGTGACGGATCTGACATATTGTTAAACCTTACAGGGGGTTACCATGATCTGGTAGTGCAGGAATGTTTTAGTACTATTCCGAGAGTGGGAAATGCCTAAAACATTCCTGCACTAACAGATCATGGTAACCCCCCAGGGCAACCATTTCAAATATATTCTTTTTTTTTTAATATCTTTTTATACAAAAAAATAGTTAAATAGTTGTAAATTTACATACATCAAAAACAATCAGATCAATAGGGTTTATTTTAAGCAGGAATAAAATAATAACTATGTAATAATTAATTATACGGTTCTCTTGAAAAATTACATGCTTCAGTTAACCTATAATTATTATGTTCTACGAAGATGAAGCTATGTTAATAAATAAATGGCAAACGTAAAATTAATTCATTGTCTTGATTCACAACATACTTTGCTTCTCCGTGCAGTCGTGTTCGCTCCATCATCTTGCTGCATCTGTCTGGCCTATGACCCATTCTGCTAAACTGCAGTTAACTGCTCTAATAGGCTCGATGTCTCCAGGCCACCAACGACTTCAATCAAGTCAAGTACAGCAACTTTCATTCGATTGTTAAATAGAACAATGGTTTAATAAATTGATGATTAAATTAATTGTTGGTAGATTGTTACATTGGTCGTCTACTTTTAAGAAGATACCAAGATACTCGTTGTATTCTCTGCAAGCCTGTAATTGTGCTCCTTGGTAATATCTAAATTAATTATAAGTCCAATGTATGTGTTCCCGTTATTAATGTAGCCTGATTTAACCCATTCACAATATATATAGGTCATGGGTAAAAGCGATTTGATTGAGGCCGAATTAAAATACATCGTTATTAACTTGCAACTTTTCTTATCATAAATCTCTAGATATTATTATTATAACACAGTTTAGAAACCCGTTTTAAACTACACTTTATTTAAAATTTCACCTAGGTAGATAGGTAAATATCGCGAGAATACATTAACAGCGGTAAATAGTTCACGGTTCGGGCTACATAATTGTGTTTAATCTGATTAGTTGCATTTCTTAATATACAGTATACAGGGTAAGTTTTCAATGACCAACCAGATTTTAAATTAATATCCTATAATTAACCGTGATTGAGTGTAAAATATTCTATTCAAATACAAATAAAAAGTCATGAAAACACCCAATCGAAAACATTTTTTCAATTTTTTTCGGAAATAAAATTTTATTTTCAGTCTAGAATTTTGAACTTCACCAATTGTATTTGTTTGTAAAGATAGATGCAACGACGACTATAAAAATCATAGTGCAATAAACTCGTCACAAAGTATTTACAGTAGACTTTGATTGTAATCAATATGGTTCTACCACATCTTAAATAAATTGTTGGTTTCATTAATATTCGGAATAAAAATAACTAGGTACCTACGTATATATTATGTAGCACCTACGTGAAAACCTACATAAAACGTCACTAGAAAGGTCACTTTACAAGTAATTAATTCAAAGAAACCACTGCCTATTATTAAAAGTTAATGTCACGTTTACCTGTGTGCACAAACGTAGTCCTGATTTCTAAAGACGCGAAGCCACGACGCACGGTGATAGTCGAGCTCGCCCGATCGATTCCTCCATTATGTGATTATGTCCTACCTACCACGGTGAGACACCTCGACGTCGACTAAACCAATATTTAACACTGATTGCGAACTGTAAGTCTATTTTCATATCTTCTAGTTAGCAGTTTTGATGAAAATACAGTATATTCACTAACTATACTAACTTAATTTATTTACACAACATATTTCAAAATCTAAAATTACTTTCAACAATTTGCTTTTCGACATCTCTTCATTAGTGCGAGCTAAAAATACCTATTTCTTTTCACAAGTTCCTGCTAATCAAAACGTACAATTTGATCTATCTATAATCCGCTTTACATTCTGAAGCCTAGTATCTTTCCGACAACTTTGCTTTCGGTGTATGTTAATTTATAATATCCACATGAAACTTCAGCTTTATTTACGTAGTTGCTAACTGTCGCATAGGATCTCGGATGATAACGATAAGAATTCTCCCATTGAAGTTCCCCGTGCAGCGGCAGCAGCCTGCCCACGCCACCTCGCCACGAAACATTTCAAAATTTGGCAGCTGTATTACCAAGAGGCTATAAAACTGCCATAAATTGCACATCGCTCCGAATCTTTCAGGCAACAATTAACTGGGAAACCAACAACAGGATTAAATGTTGTATCGTTTAGGTTTCGTTATGCCTTTACACCGACACCAGACTTGTCAATGCCAAGGAGAATTGTCTAATACGAGTATTAAGTTAGATAAATTAAAGGAGTACCGTGCCATTTTCTAGATATTTGACAGTTGTTACAGGTCATAACCGGTCTTGCCTACCAAGGGGTATCGTATTACCCAGTAGCTCCATAATGCTCAGCTGCATCCGGTTAGACTGGAAGGCGCCCCAACTTAGTTGGGAAAAGGCTGTGCAGATGATGCTAAATTAAAGGGTATCGCCAATTTGTTGACTTTTAAAATAAAACGGTTTTTCTTACGCGGTTTCTCTTTTTTTAAATTAAAATAGTTGCCATAATAAGGTTATTTTGGATTTTATAATGTAAGAGACATTAGAAGGTACTTTATGTACACTTCCTATTTCGTTTTCGTTCGCTGCTGGACGTTCGTAGAGATCAAATAATAATCATATCAGCGTGGACCCTAGGTAGCCAGTGAAAAATCAAGTATTCCGTTATAGAAACTGGATATATATGTATATATGTCAGACCTTATACTAGGTAGTTAAGTATTTGTTACATGTAATAAGGTACTCGTTATTATTTGTTTTCGAGTCGTGCACCGAGACTTGCAAGTATCAAATCGAATTAATGGCTCAGATACACAATGTCCGATAATTATAATGGACGCACTTCAAAGACAAATGATAATCTCTCCATTTGTGCCAGTGTGTATTACAGCCTTTAGTTTCAGTAAAATAAGTACCTATCTAACATTTGGAGGATTTATTCCTGGGTTAACAGCAGGTACATTTATTTGTGATGCTTGATGGTTGTTGCGGTGTGTATCTGAAGGGTCAATCTCATCCTTAGCATCTAAATAAAATAAATATTAAAACGTTGACTTTCGTGTAGAACTGACGAAAATACCGATTAAATATGCTCACCATTCTGTATTCTGTATAAGCGTAGTTGTCACACCTGCAAAAAAAACCATTTGTTGCTCATAGACTAGCGTATAGCTGCCTATAGTTACATTGTGAAAGCAAATAAGAATGTTGGTTATGAGCAGCAACAACACTCGTACGTGAAGCCATCGGAAGACATTACGTGACCACTACGCATCGTCGAAGCCGTGTTTTATCCCAGAATTATCTATCGCTGCAAATAGTGTACACTCACGGACTCACAGCACAGACGCAGCATTCATCAAAAACATCACATGATACGTAAATTAAAAACGTTTTTGCAAATAAGTTTTTTTGGAAGTCTGTTATTTTTTTGCAAAAAAGTTTGTATTTTACGCTTTTTAGTTATGGTATCTCACACAAATCCTTGTCAACGACCTACAAATTGCAAAAACGTAAGAAAATTTGAATTTCATAGGCTACCGTGGCGTTTCCACCTTAAATGACTTGTTTCAGCCTTGTCAGTGAAAACAGCTGCCGAATCTTAAAAGGAGATTTCTAAGAAGGTACTAGATTTACTACCAAAAGATTTCTGATGAAAAATCTACTGAGCCGGAATGACACATACTCGTACATAATTATTAGTCTGCCCAGAAAAGGGTTACCATTTGGAAAATAGTCCTGATAAAAAGCCGAACATTCGCAAGGCCGCACAATTAATTTTCCTATTAAACTTTCTTTATCGGTAGCCTTTGATTTTTTATTTCTTAAAAATCCCCTTAAGTTGAAAAGTCCGGACAAATGGCAACAATGGATTATGTTCATGTCCATACAAATACGGATGCGTAACCCTAGCCCGGAATAATGAATTTACACATGAATAATGAACTTTTCCCGCGGACAGTTTTTAAAACGTCCGGTTCTCGTGGCCCAGGCAATGGACCCGGGTCATCCCTTATTATAACCGTGTGTATACTGTCAACCAGCTCACCGACTTGGACTTACACTGGACAGTCGTCCTATTTTGATAGAAAATCAATGAAAAGTAAAAATTTTACAGACATGGTTATGAATTATTTTTTATTTTAATTCGATTATTTTGTGTGATCACCATACATACCGTTATTTGATTTTATCCAGAAATCCCCACCGACAAATCCCCACCAGTGGGGATCGTTATTTTTTTTTCCAGAAATCCCCACTAGTTATATAAACTCAGTCTAGTGGGGATTTCTGGAAAAAAAGTACCAATCCCCACCAGGTGTTGTTTCTAAATTATTAAACACATAGACACCTCCCCTGCACGTATTGCGTAGAACTACCTATCACTTATAGAATTAAAAATATGAAATAGTATAAAATAAAAAGAGGCGCATGCTTTTAAGTAAGTATATTTATTTGATTGATAAAATAATTAGCTATTATAAACAAATTAACATTTCTTTGTATTAAAAAGTAGATATTTGAATTTCCTATTTTTCATATTAGGCTGTTTAGTGACTTCATACCCTTGCCCCTCCTTTAACCTGGCGAAAGCAAAGCGCAGAAAAAAGCAAATCATTTAATTTCCTAATAGTTCATGTCAAAAATACTTTTCGTTCTATTATTATGTCATTTCTTCGAAAGTGTATTGAAAACCGTCGTCTGATACACGTGGGAATTTGTTACTGCAGTTCTCGGCTCCATAACACCCTCGCCTGGCAGCTCGTGTGTGTATCCCGCCTCGGCCGCAATAATAAACTTTCCCCATTTATATCAAAATTTACTATTTTATTGACACAAAATACAGGTATTACACACTTATTTGAAGCCCTGGCTCATGGTATTACATTCTTATTTCGAGCCAGTGTCTTCGCCCAATTGTGGTACATTTAACATTTATACTGTGCAAAAAAAATACATAAAAATAAAAATAAATGAAATCTGCACTGCATCTTTATAAACCACATATTTATAAACCTATTATAAAAAAAGATGATTTTAATGTATACATGGGTATAGGTGAAATAATTCATACTAAGTCCAGGCTTGATAACCATCGCTGAAACAATAACCTTCAAACAAGGTAAATTCTCCTCCCCACGTTACTGAAAAAATACCAACATGTCAAAAACTCACTTTTCTGTAACTTCACAAGTCATCTGCCCAGGTTGCAGTAGTCAAGAGTAGACACAATACATGGGTTTAAATCGATTTGAATTAAAACACGATCCTGGGGGGTTACCATGATCTACTGCAGGGTGATCATGGTAACCCACCTGATCAAACGAATAGTTAGGATGAAATCATTTTTTCACACCACCTGCTCGTAAATGTCAAATTATATGTCATGCAAACCTAAAGTAAAGCCAGTCATTAATCCCCTAGGGCAGTAATACCAGGCCAATCAGAAAGTATTGCGATAAATAGTTTTTATATATGGGAGACTGGCCAGTTAGAATCTTTTTCGAAAATATGATTACTTGTAAGTAAAAATATGTGTGTTCCATTTTCAAAATTTCCCTCCACATTTTTTGCGAGCCAATTCAAAGTATCGTGTCTTACTGAAAAATGGATCTGCGCCGGGAACATTTTAGAGCTATGATTTTTTACGATTTCAAGCGTCGCCTGAAACCGGATGAATCGTTCGATAGACTTCAAATGGCATTTATGGATGAAGGCCCCTCCAAGGCAACCGTGTATCGTTGGTATAACGAATTTAGGCGCGGTCGACCAACCTTGGGGGATGAAGAAAGAAGCGGTCGCCCCTTGACGGCTATTACGGAAGAAAACGTGCTAGCAGTGAAAAATTTAATCCAAGATAATAGGCGAATTACATATCAGGAGATTCAGCACATATTAAAGATTGGATCGGGAAGCGTTCACGAGATTCTACACGGGCATCTTCGCGTGAGGAGGATAGTATCGCGCTGGGTGCCGCACTACCTCACCGACGCTCAGAAGCAGGCCCGGGTGGAATGGTGCCGTGATATGCTGAACAAATTTGAAGCAGGCTCGTCTCGGCGTGTTTACGACATCGTAATAGGTGATGAGTCCTGGATTTATCAATACGATCCAGAAACCAAGCGCCAGTCGACAGTTTGGGTGTTTCAAAATGAACCAACGCCTACCAAAGTGAAGCGATCTCGAAGCGGGGGGAAGATTTTGATCGCCAGCTTTTTTAATTTGACTGGCCACTTGGCCTCAATTCCCTTACGAGATCAAAGAAGCATCAACGCCGAATGGTATACTACCAAATGTTTACCAGAAGTTTTTTCTGTTGTGAGCAACAAGCGACCAAACACAGGGCTCCGCGGACTACTGCTCCACCACGACAATGCGCCTGCACACACCGCGCTCAAAACTAGGGACTTCCTGGACAGTACACCAGTCAAACTCCTGGGTCACCCTCCTTACAGCCCTGATCTAGCACCGTGTGACTTCTTTTTATTTCCAAAAATAAAAAATCAGCTCAAGGGGATACAATTTTCGTCGCCGGAAGATGCGCTGGCTGCGTTCGAGCAGGCTGTAAACGAGGTGTCTGCGGCGGACTGGAAAAAGTGTTTTGAAAACTGATTCAGACGCATGAATCTTTGTATAGAGGCTGGTGGAGAGTACTTTGAAAAGATTTAATAACAATATGTGTACCTGTAGAATAATTTTTTTTAGTGTCGCAAAACTTTCTGAGTGTCCCACGTATTGTACAGAATTTCATCACTGCCCGCTGAGCAATAATGTAATTTGAATTGAATTGGAACCTTAAATAACAAACTGCATGAAAACTTTTACCAAAGAGTTTTCGCTGCGCAGGTTTTAGTTGTCGTCGATGAATAAAATAATTAAATTACGCAACTTAATAGTAATATTATGTGAAATAATAAGAAACAATAATGTAAACTAATTAAAGAAAGCTAGTTACAACATTAAAAACAATTATTTTTTGCAAATGGTCAAGTCCAAAATGATTAAATAATGGACTCGCCCCATAGAATCTCTCGTTGTATTCGGAATTCAAAATAGTGCCCGTGACGTCAGACACTGCTTTATTCCCTTGGTGGCTGGTGCATAATCTACTATTTAAACATCAAAAACACCAAAATAAACGTGACATTGGCTAAATGCACAAACCGTGCGAAGCCAAAGAAAAAAAAAAAAACACCAAACAATAGAAACAAACACGTAAAAATCAGGAGCACACGAAATGCGTACCCGTAGCGAGCAAGTGGCGTGTTGGGTTTCTCAAACCCCTATCGGGGTAAAGAATAAGATCGTGTTGATACATTTCCATAACTACCCTTTAAAGAGAGTTTAGAGATGTCTAAGTTCACAGGGGATAAAAGTAGCGCGCGTGCTGTTTGGAGAATATACTAAATTCACTTACTGTTAAGTCTTCCGTTAATGTCGTGACAATTGTCCCTCCAGAAATCACATATTGATGGCTTATATTTATAGGCTGAGCATAGTATGTCCGCTCTGCAAGAACATGAATAAATTTGTTAAAGAAATAGTTTTTCACTTTGATGTAATATGCTGAATACAAATACATATTAAGGAATGACTCTCTGTTTTCAACCTATTATGACCTAATTCATAAATCGGTAGTTCGGGCGCATACGGCGCGCATTGTGAGGAGGTTCTTCTCCCTAGAGCCTGATCACGGGTAGCTTGGACACTGTTCCTTGTACCAGCAGACTACAGTTTTATATATTCCTATGTTTTTTTATTCAAATAGTAAAGATTCAAAAAGTAGAAACTAACTTTGTAAGTTCCCAGCAATTCAGCAAATTGGTTAAGCAACCTGAGATGTTCCATTGTCCACGGTTTATTTTTTCCATTTCAATTGGCACAAAATAGCGGTTTATATCATGAAAATACTGACCTTGGGTCACATGGTATTCTGAAACTAAAGTTATCACTGTTTTTAATAAAACCCTACTAAGACTTTTATAGAAAATCAGCACGTTGCTCTTAGATGACATATGACCATCAAAAAGTAGGATAGAAGTCTACGCATCTTACACAAGTCGATGACTCGACTCACAGTAAAGCATGCGTGGATCATGCGTCGTACACTTGATATGTCCTTGAAAATTCTACCGAAAGGAACATAACATAAAGCTTACCTACATTTCAATGCTTTACTGCGAGTCGAGAGGATTCTGCAACGAGTCCTTAACGCACCTGTCATCTTAAGTTCAGAACGTTTAGCAGCTTCGAAAAAAACCCCCATCCCTTGTGTCCCATCAAATTAAAAGTCATTTACTCAAACTAGGCTGAGAAACAGCACTATTTGAACGTCAAAATATATACAATGAAAGCCAAGAAATGCAAATGGAATAAATATGCGATACCTAGTCTATAGACAATGGAACGATACGTACTGTTTGATAATATTAATATAACACCAAAAGCAAAAGCCACTAACAAGGTTTTCATAATTCACTGTTTATCGACCACGACCGCTCTAAATACCTGTGCATTACAAAATGTGACCGCTGAAGTAGTTCCAATGTAGACTGATTACTGCACACGCTCGTTAACTTGAAACAATGAACAATTATTGTCTATGTGCGTGTCTGATCCGATAGTTTATCACAAGGAGCCTTTGGGAAAAATTAAAATCCATAAGATCTACCTACTTTCAAACCATGTCGTCAAAGCATGATTAAAAAAGTTTGCATTTTTAGCTACGTTTACGTACATAATTATCAAACTAACATATTCTGAGGCGTGAGTGTAGTTTTCGCTGCGAAACATCATCATTACCTACATATGTGCTAATGCTCATGTCTCCTTTGGACTCGAACAAGTGATCGATGGATTACCTACTCCACTCTATGGCATACATATTTAATGCGACATTTTATCGATTGACCTGCCTTCTCGTATTAAACCATTGACACAAACGTGGGTGAATAAAATAATAATCATCAATAATAGCCAGCGAAATGGGCAACGTTCATTCGACAGTTTTATAACATGGTTATTATTTGTTCATAAAGTTTTCAGTTCCGTACTAAGGCGTATTGATGTACTTATAGGTTAATCACTACATAGTATAAAACAAAGTCGCTTCCAGCTGTCTGTCTGTCTGCCCCTATGTATGCTTAGATCTTTAAAATTACGCAACGGATTTTGATGCGGTTTTTTTTAATAGGTAGAGTGATTCTAGAGGAATGTTTAAGTACATGCATATTATAGTAGAGAAAACATTGGTATCTGTATCTACATTGCACCCGTGCGAAGCCAGGGCGGGTCGCTAGTAATAGAATAGATACAGAAACATTGTGCGCATGAGTGTGCTGATAATGACGTAACTAAGAAAGAAGTTGCGAACTCTCCAACTGCAACAAGCGGTATCCATTTTGAATCGCGACTAGTTATATTTCCCGTATGTTGAGGTCATCCAAACTTATTTTATTGTGTCGGAAAATGAACCATTATGCCTTATATAAATTACATTTAAACAAAAAAATATTTTCCTTTTCTTCGTCGAGGGTTAAGTGTTTTTTTTCCTGTCATGACTTATTATGTAAATGGTCCATCCAATACCCACTATGTGGATTGCGGGTAAAAAACCCACCTTCAGCGAAATCATACTTCTGACATATTGACCTGGGCAATAAAGGTCAATATTGCTAATCATTTAATAAATCTCAATGGAGTCGGTCACACTCTTTACATATCGGTAATTACCGAAGTTAAGTGCTCGATCTTCTTAATAGGTAACCTTATTACTGAGCCCGTATTGCCTGTAGTGTTTCACATAGCGTTACGGCCATGTTTTGAGATTCGCCTAATTATTCTAGATCTTATTCTATACCTTTTTTTCATTACCTATATCCACAGTGGCACAAATCACGCATGCGTGTGTACTGCTTTATTTATGACTACCCTGTTTTTTATTGTGTTCAAATACAGCATGCGGACTATTCGTGTTTTAAAACAGCATCATAAGAAAGACAGTTCTGCCAGTCAGGCCTCCGTTAATTCATCTTATGGCAACGTTAGTTCTGTAAATCAAATATAGAGGTAACAACAGTTTCTACATAACAACTTGCAACCTTTTTAAAAGCTTAGTTATATAGTACGAACGACAACGGTTTTATACATACATATATTGAAGAACTGGGTCACCGGAACAGGCTATAAACTAACAATGAAGTGTATTTATTCACATGATCGTTCGCGAAATGCCCACCAGTCTCTATTCTACTACGTATATCCATTAACACCAATTCAAAGCAAAATGACACTGCACTGAACTCAAACGAAACGCAATTAGGACAGCCGAGGTGAAACTTACCTACATTTAGGTTTTGTTTACATTGACTTTGACAACGACGCTAATTTGCGCGGACTTTAACCTCTTTATCCCAAATACGTGAAAAATATAGAAAACATAATAAAAACCGTAATAGAATGACCTAAATGTCAACTGGCGAGTGTATCTGTATGAAGTCATTAACACGAGCAGAAATAGAGCTGAGCCCGAGTAGTGTTGTGCAGCAGAGTCCACGCTACGCACTCCGTACGGGTAGTGTGTCTCACGTATGAGGTGCAGCTAGTATCGACAGCACGCCCGCCATTCCCGTCGGCGCGGCACACTGCGTCGCCATCAGCCAACTAATTACTTATTAAGCTTTCTAAATATACATTTCTATTTACACTAATCATTGATCAACAAAAACATAAGTATATTGTGATGCGAACTCATTTTCGTACATTTCTATTCGTGTGTGTCTTCTGTAATAGGTTGTTTACTTTAGGATTTCATTTATAATTCCATCTCAATTTCTAATACCCATTATAAGCCACTGGCTCGAGCCAGCGTACTGAAATTGGAATCTCGTCCAAACCAATTATAACAAGACATTCAGTAAATATCCAAAAATTCCAAGACCTTATTTTTGGAACGAAAATGGTATGAAAAAGTATGCAAATAACCAAGTATATTTTTGTGTATATTAATACGACTTATAAAAACTGATTTGAGTTATTAGCGTATATCAGGTAAAAAGTTAGGTTTAGGCACCTGAAAATTAGCACATTTCGTCCCAAAATAGAATTGTTGCAAAATTTCCATTCTGAGTCAAAATATAATTATATCGTGGAATAAGTGAATGATATATGTATGTAACTGAAATTGCTCTTAAATTGTGCTAAATTGTGTTAGTGCCATAAAAACAACTTGTTTTGACTCCTTTTTCTTAATACTACGACGTACTTAATTCTTTCTATCACTGCATACACATCGATCGAGAAGTCAACAATTTTGTAGAGATTAGAATGGAATACCCTCTATTTATGTACACCATATAAAGGACCTTAGAATTATTTAGCTAAATGTTCACCGGTTTAGTACGTCTGATAAAACTTGTGAGTTTAATAAGTACGTGTGGTCGTGGTACGTTATAGTTGGATGACAACACCGGCTCTCATAAAATGACGCCGCACGGATTCACGGAAATTCTTGTTGAGTTCATTTGAAATATTATATCTAGAGAAAAACTGTGGAAATAACTTTGAATTATATCTTTGTCTTGCGCTTCGAATTAGTGCATAACTTTTACATAGAAAATCCTATAATTATGTGTGCTATACGACGTTGTAGATACATAAGTACGGAAAATTGTTATGATAATACAGGTAATAAAAGACGTTAAAACCCACAGCTTATAAACAACTTGCAAAGGAAAACAACACTTAGTACATGTCTCAGTTACGAAAACAACACAACATGTCTTAATTACCTACTAGTTTACAATGAGATCAGACAAAAGTTCTAATAATAGATCAATACTTCCTACATATTAGGTTTAGAGATAATTATTTAAACTTTCGAATCTACATGACATGTTGTTTGACGAAACTACATATTTCTGAAATATGACAACTCGGGGAATCGAGTAATAACGGAAAGTTCTTGGACCTGTATGTATAGAAAATATATGTAACTACGTATATATACAGCTACGCCAATAGGTACGTGACTAAGAGCATGAAGACAATAACTGCTCAAAGGAAATTACGGTTAATCATAATTCTTTTTAAAAAGATACAAAGATAATAA
The DNA here is from genome assembly GCA_964057025.1 of Standfussiana lucernea. NCBI lineage: Eukaryota > Metazoa > Arthropoda > Insecta > Lepidoptera > Noctuidae > Standfussiana > Standfussiana lucernea. The sequence continues at coordinate 7,489,260 of OZ059795.1, forward strand.
TAGTGTTTATGTCATACGCCTAGGTACCTAAGCGCATTATGAATGCTCGAAAACCAATGACAGTGTTCTCAATGTAAATCAAAGTCATACACAACATAGTTACGAGCGATTCGCTTCTTGCAGGTTTATTGTTCTGCAAAAAGCCTGAAATGAGTGTTTTTATTTACTCGTGATCTTGTGCAAAATATACAATCCTAGCATAGACCGTTTTATTAAAATTCGCACACACGACGTATATTAGCGAACATAATAAGTTTAGCATAAGACGACTGGAACTAACGTTGTTATTACCAGTCTGGGGCCTCTCGCGAGGAAAAAAAACCACAGAATATTGAAAGCCGGTATAATTCAACAATAAAATATTATTCGTTTAGGAAAATATACATTCATAAATTATATGTAAAGGTCAGTTGACCCAGAAGTGGTAGATTATAAGACCCGGTGATATCCACAACGTGTGTAATGTGACGTAATTTGGTGAAACTTGGGGGTGTCTCGTGCACGCATCACGAGTGACGTCACGGCGCCGGTGCCAACGCCGGCTATCAGCTGGCGAGCCTCATGCGGTACAAATGTGTGGAGCTCCGCCACACACCTCCATACGTACCTCGCCAACCGTCACAACCGGTCGCGGCCAATGTCTAGTGCTCCTTATCAACACAATTAACTGATATCTGGCAATACATAAGTGTTCTCTGACGTCATAATACTAAGTTCTTAATTGTTACGTTATATTAGAGAAGTGTCTTTACTGCTGCGTTTAAAAGTGCAATTTGTTGTGATTGTGAGAGGAAATAAGAATTTACCAGCATATTGAAACCGCCTTCGAGAATAACGATTTTCGGAAATTCGACAGGTACCTAGACAATTCGAATATTTTTATCATATCTGAATATTATAGAAGTAGAACAGGTTTTCTTAATTTTAGTATATTATAACGACTAAGTATAAGATATTTTTTAAAGTTTAAACATACAGATTTTCCTTATATATAGACACACATCCACATCATTTCATTTTCTTTATATATTTACTTATAATACCCGAAAATTGACTCTCGAAGCTTCACAGATATTAATTTTAACCAGTTACAATACAATATGTACAGATAATACACTCATGCTACAAGTTTTCCGGCTACTCTCATCTTAGTTCGCCGAACTTACCTAAATGTGAATCATCATACAGACATTATAAAAAACGACAGTTACGGATGCTGTTCAAATAACGGACACTTTTGAGAACATTACCTGTGGATTAAGGTTACAACAGACATTTTACGACTTGTGCAATGTGTCCATCATTATGGCAGTTTGACCTCATGGTGATTTTACGCATTTTCTCTTTGATTACCCGCTTGATGATGATGATACAAAGTCATCTTTATATCCGTAGGTACACGCGAGGAATTGAAGAATATTTTTAGTTCCTGTCAGAAGAACTGTTGAGCCTTTTCAATATACATACAGTTATTATTATTGTAATGACCAACGCTTCTTTCTTTGTCATGAGAAAATTTTGCAGACCGCTATGTGTATGACTAAGTCAAACACTTTCTACTCTGGTTTAACTTTCGCAAGTCGTGAGTGTAATTTTCTTCAGAAACCAAATGAAACAAGCAAAGAAGATAGGATGTATTTAACCTTAGATACAATTTACATATACCTACCTGAAATACGTAATACGTATTTGCGCCAAACTTTATAGTTAACATCGAAACGACAAATGCTTTAATTTTATTGTCTTTGTCAACACCGAAAAAATAGAAGGTTGTCCAAATATTCACACAACCTCTGTTAATAACCTTCCTACACATACCATTAAATTACAATCAATTTGAAACTTTGAACGCGTTATCGGTAACTATGGACGCTCGTTTCAACCGTGACAGAGACCAAAACAAAGTCACTCGTTACGTCGTCGTTACATGCCATTATAAAGCACCACAGAGTACAGAAGTTAGCTGTTTTAACAATAGAACCTGTAATTCTAAATAATCGCAATTCGGTACCGATATTGCTTAGTTTTTATCAACTTTTTGTGTAGTACGGGCCTGCTGAATGTGTAGCATATTAGCCAACTACGGAACAGTAGATTCGCAAAACGGAAACCCGCCAATCGAATCTGCCTGTCAGAGATTTTCAGGACCATAGAATGTAGGTACTAGTGGGATGTTGTGGTCGAATAAAACGCCGATTAAGTGTTGGCAAACAGATGACTAGTCTCGGGATTTCTCGGATGAAAACGTATTTAAAAACAACATACAACAAGAATCTTGGCAGACATCCAAACATGCGTGATCTAGAAGAGTTCGATTTATTTTACACTTTATTAGTTCCCATCATTTATTTGAAGGATACAACATTATATTAATGTAATAATGGATAAGAAATAGTTAAGTGTCGACATAATGGAAAGTTCTCCTTGGGCCGACAGCCGGATGTGCTGCGGGCATGCGGTGCGCTTGCGCCTCGCGCCTGTTTCGTCCTAATGCAACGAGCTGTATAAATAAGCCAAACATCGACATATGCATCTACATAGTTAATTCGAGCTAACAACCGTAGCACGATCACCTAAGCTTTTCGCTTAGTTATCAGCAAAATATTCAATCATATTCATACTGGAACGGTTTGGATATAAAAACTATTAAGTTTTTACTTATCATTAGTCACCAAAAGTTATAACAAAATTACACAATATTTCGTGAATCAGAAGGTAATTTAAAAAGTCAAAGTAAATCCAGTTTTCAATTTTTAAACTAAAGGATAGAAGTTAAGGAAACCAAATCGAAATGGTAGTTTTATTTATCAGACATTCAGACGATAAATGTACAATTTATATATTTATATGAGCCCTGTTTTTATTTATTATTTCAGATAACGTTTTATTACCCATTTCATACGTAGGTGTATGTTTTGTATTGTTTTGATGAATATGCCTCGGGAAAATATTGCGAATAAAGAATTAAATAAGATTCCTATGAATCATAGTACTTGCAGTCATACGACTAGTGAACTTAGACATAACCCCTACTCTTACTTTTCCTTAGTTTGTGTTCTTCCACCTTTATAAGATTTTTACTTGAGGAAAAACAATACCGGTAGGTAGGTGCGAACAATAACCCCAAAGCCTTCGTTTCCTAATAAATGTTCGAGTTCGTGTTTTGTTGGTGTAATCAAAGTTAATTTTTCACCGCCGCCTCTCTTTCTGTCAAGGTGATGTTGGTTACCTTCAATCTAATCGGATCAGCGGCAAAAACTGCCGCACAGCAGATTTAATCTATTTTTACAGCATCGTGTACTGAAAAGCAGTGTGATTTTTTATTATGATCGCTGTGATCAGTTTTTGTGCCGACACCGAAATCATTAAATGAAATACTCGTGTAAGCTATAGTTTACTTACGATTGGGAACAAAAAACGAAATTCAACTTTTATAAAAGAGTTCAGTTTTCAAGGTTCAATACGACTATGCCAGGTTATTCTGTCGTAAAACAGATTTCTACTGCAATTAAAATGACTAAATGAAAAGATACGGTTCTGACAACCATAGTACGTGTTTCTTGTTCATATTAACCTATAAGCATGTGATCTTTACGCGCTTTGTCTAGAATATTTAATTTATTTGTAACTTTGTCGTGACAACGCATCCTTAAAAGGAGGACATCATAATTCAAGTGAAAGTGGCAGACCCCATTTATGGGTGGCGGGACGCGTGCAGAAGACTAAATCCATTATGCTTATGATGCCATTGATATTCTCAGGGGCTGCTGAAAGCGGAGTGCCCCTGGCCATTATAAGATAAATGGTCGCGTTACCGCACTTGAGTGCAAAGTTTCCCGACTCCATAAATGATGTAGTACTCGCCGACGCAATGTGCTCCCGGTGTAGCAAGCAACTCGCCAACAACTGGTTTTACAGAATCAACTTGGTCCACAATGTAAACTTGTAGCGAATAGCTCATTGACTGGCTCCAGTCAAAATAAAGTGTTATTTAAGTACGTGTAAGAATTTTTACGTATCATTCTGGTCGGAAGCACGTTCTGTTTTGCGTCTACGTCGAAGTAATGCGCGTTAAGCACAGCTGCGCGTGCGCGGCGTGTAGCTGCACGCTGCAGTAAAAGGTTCACAAGCAGTCGGGGCTCGGGGCTTGTGACCACACCGAAGGTTAAGGCAACATATCGTTTCCGGGTCGAAAGGTCAACGGCTCTGCGCACGCCTTCAAGCTATTTGAGTGGTTAAACACGCCATACGTCAGCGATTAATATTTTTATGTTTAAAGAGTTTAATACGTAGTTTCCATTCCCTTCAGTAAAGTACCGCTTTTATCAATTATAATTCTAGAAAATAATACAATAAGTAGGTAGGTACGCTCACGTACTTACCGATCACTCCACTCTATTGTTAGCTACGCAAATATTTTCACTTGTGCTTATACGACTAAGGTTGTCGAATGTCTCAGATTTGTTAATATATTTTCTATTCTGCAACATATGTAGGATGTGTGTCGGTATGTATGTCCGACATGATGGCGTTGAAAGTCGTTGAATTGCGACATCGCCGCAAAAGTAGAAGGTCACAGCACAAGTTAAACAAACATAAAGTTATAGGAATTTTACAAGAAAGACTTTAATTTACTATCCTTTGTTTAACGATGTACATAAGTACGTCCGTATCGCCATGAACATGAATAACGCCCATATCATATTTGTTTTCACAAAAGAATTTGCGATTTACCTTTGCTCATCTGTTATCGTAGCAAATCTAAGTATAGGTGACACTTATCTCATATCTTTTATGAAGTAACTACTCGAATTATGATGAAACTTCGCTTGAGTAGGGTACTTAACACGTTATTCAATCATTATGACTTATTCTATATAAGTATGCAGTTTCAGAAAGATACCTGAGTATGTACCTTACCTAGTTACTGAAAGTAAGGCAATAACAGTACGTTCATGCTAATTTAATTACGCAAACTCAATCAACTAATTAGGTACTTAATTAACATAAACAAGTCACATAAGTAAGATTTTTGAAAAACTTATTGGTTTTTATTTATTTATTAAACTTTATGCACAAGTAAAAACTGTACAAAGGTGGACTTAATGCCTTGGGCATTTGGCATTTGGCTTTGGTTTTCTTGTTGTTTTGGAAAAAACACAATTTAAATGTATGCTATTACTTTCTGAGATATGTTAAATAATTATTTATTTATTGTTTGCTGAGTTATTTGAATCAACTTTATAACAAGTCCCAGGACAAAATTATATTCCTTGGCTACTTCGTGAGCAACGCAGCCTTTTTACAATTTCTTACCTTTACCATAATAGCGAAAAAACCTTACGTACTTACTGTAATTATACCTGTAGCACCAATTATATCCCAAGAATCACTCAACTCTAAGTGGAAGATAATTATACTTCTGGAAGACCGCAACAAAGCGCGCAATTTTTATTAACAATACGGAATTTAATAATCAACATTTTATGTTAAATATAACGATGATAAAAATATCCAATTTAGTCTACAATCTTTCGAAGCAAATCTAAAAAAGGAAATGTATAGTTGTACTAATAAGCATCAGTAGCTTTTAAAATCACAATAATAGAGTCACGGAGGATGCGCCAGCGCAGAGCACCGCTATAGTTTCACGGCGCGTGCGCCGGCGCGGCTGGCCGCGCACAATCCCTTGCGACCCCACAGCCCATACAAATTGCCCTACCGCCATTGTGCGGAGCAAGATGGCGTAACCACCGTTTTAATAGTAATACCACCTCTTTTGTTACAAAACCTCATGTGCAACCTGACGAAATACTAATGTGTCTGTTCTTTTGTTTCAGGTAAGATATGCCTAAACTGTGCAATGAAGCGTGGACCGAACATGGACAAACAAAGATCTTTCCATATCACTCATCTCATAACATCACTCGTTTAATGTAGGTGCGGCTACCGGCCCACAGCTCTGATTGACGTTGGAATCACTATTTAAATTGATCAATCTATAAAAAGCTTTCTGGTTGGTAATGATAATGCAAGCTTATTATTTCAGTGCCACATGTGACAAAATATTTTAAAGTAGGTAGGTACGTATGGCCGTCGATCGTGATGGCCCAGAGGCTAAGGCCTCGCCTTTCATGCATGAGGTTGTGAGTTCAAATCCGAGCAAGTACCAATGTGACTTTTTCAATTCATATGTACTTTCTAAGTTTATCTTGGACATCACAGACATCGGTGAAGGAAAACATCGTGAGGAAACCTGTACTTATAATTAATATAAGTCTGAAATCACCAACCTTTCTTGAGCAAGCGTGGTGATCAATGCGTGCCTTCTCTGTTTGAGAAGAGGCCCAGCAGTGGGATAGTATAGGCTGGTATTATTATTTATTATTATTAGGTACGAATGGATGACACTTTACATTCGATATTTTAAATGATTTTCCTATCTCAATTCAAATAACAAATACTGAATTCTGACAACATATTATATTTTTATAAACATTTTCCAACCGCTTCGGCCAACTACATTCTGGTTTTTTAGATCGTCAACCTTTAGTAACAGGTTCATTGTCATATTAGATATACACGAGGAACACTTAATGCGCAAATACACAAATATGTATTTAAGACTAAACTAGTATAGTCACATACTTCGTCATAAATACTGCCTGTCGGTAAAAGGATCTAAATAATTTTGAACAATCTCAAATGGTATATTCAGCCAAATCTCAGAATAGAATAACTTCCGTGTACGTAGTTACTTACGCACATAAATGTTGATCTGACATCTGCGCAAACGCATTCATACGCAAATGATCTAAGTTCCTTATCCAGTAGACGTCCACCCACATTTAATATCATGGGTTGTTTGCCCATATAAAGAGTGACACAAAACATCTATATCAAGTACCTTCAACAAGTAAATACAAGTTGTAGCAGATACCAGATACATAGAAATAATCGCTAAAGCTATAAGCGCTGATACACTGTAGTAGGTGTTATTAATATTGATAAAACAATAAATGATATCCACATTAATCCCTAAACTCCCAAATTAGGTCAATATCGGTATCGTTTCTCGTAGACCGCCTACGTTAAAAGATAAGTGTCCTATTTTTCGTAGACCAGACGGCGCCTACGCTGTCCTATTTCGTAGACCGTGCTACGAGAATATGGTTCCGGGTGATCACTTAGTTACAAGTAACTTGCTTGCAACTAACGTGCTTGCTGGATGCAAGCAATCTATAAACCTTGACACTACACTTAGTACACAAAAAACTTTCTTAAAAATTACAGAAATTATAATTAATCGACCGCATTAGCGTTTCTTGCATGAAAAATGACAGAGCCTCCGAACAAAAAAGATTTAGAAAGTAAGAAAGCTACAAAATAAGTAATGCCATCGTGAATAGAATAGGAAAAGGCTTGGCAAATTTACGTTAACGATTATTATCTAACCATAAAACTGACATCCGTAAACGAACTATTAATCACAGCTGCTATTCTGAATTTCTTCTTCTTCCATCAATAAAGTTATAAACAGAACACTAACACAAAATGTTTTGTCCATAAAAAGGGGTCCGTACAAGTCCTCCCTAGTCCCATTATACAAACAAAACAAGGGTTCACACCAACACCAATCCTTGTAGAGTTCAAATGTTGGAGGCGTTCGCGAACTGGCTCCCTAACCCAGGAGCGGTCAAAGCCCCGGCTATGGTTAGGGGAGGCCCCACTCAGACAGGTTCATTGAAAACGTGAATAAAAGGTTATCGATAGCAAAACAATGTAACGGTGTCAAGTGGCAAGCAATCCGTTATCAACGCGCTTCTGAATTTAGATGTCTCTATCTTATAGTCTCTATCTTTAAGGGCGATAATTGCTTATTTATAATTGTTACTAAATCGAGATGTTTATTGTATTGATTAAGGATTCTATGCTATAAATAACCATTTGATGTGCGATGGCGAAACAAAGGACTTGTTGTTGAAGAAAAACTAGGTATTACAGCGTGTATCAGAATTATACAGCATTTGGGTCGGTGTTTTTTTTTATATCTTGCCCCACACTAGGAATTTCTCCTGTATCGTTGGTGCGTTTAGAAACATTTAAACTCACAAACAGCCAGACCCGGAACTACTACCTGCAGGACAGAGATTATTATATTATGCGCCTCCGATGTTGGAAGTGACATTGGTCTATTCAAAAAGTTGTTCAGTTTGATGGTCTATACTATACCACAGCCTTTAATATGATCACAACTTTTTGAAACATGCTGTATACACTTTGAGCAGCCTGCGATTAATTGTGCGTATATAGAAGTATATGTTAAGTTTATCTCACTAATGAATATTCACGATGATAATATGTACCTATTAGATTAACTTTACACAGTCAGTTTCCAGATTACATTGACGCAATTTTAGCATTTATCTTTATTGTCGGTACATATACGATTAGGTATATAGTTCTTTGTGTCATGTATTTAGAGGTATTTTATTATTTAACAATAGTAGTTGTATAGTAAAGTATAACGGGCTGGTGTAAACAAAAACCAGATGTAAACATGTTATGTAACATACGCAACGAAATACTTTACCTACTTTACTATACTATACGTAAATATATTGTATAATTATGTAAGTTTTATTTGTTTATCATAATTTATATAAAACTCTTAAAAAGGAAGGACGTTTACTCTGTTTATCGTAAAGAGGACCTAGTATTATCGTAAGAGGTAGTAGGCACAGTGTTCGAAGTGATAATTATCTTGATAATAACAAAAATTATAAAAATTGTAAAAACAAGACTTCGCGTGTATCAGAATGCGATTGTACGTTTACACGCGTATCCAAACATGTCAAATGTCAACTTGGAAAAAAATCGGTCACAATTATTGTCTTTAATTAATCAACAAATAGATTTTTTGTACATATTAGTTAATAATATATAACAATTAGTAATTATAAATGTCTTTTTTACTGCACATTTTAGTAGGTAATGAAATTATTATTTGTATCACAAAAACAAATTAAAGAGATCAAGTTATGAAGAGCGTGGATAAAATATATTATTAATTAGGTACTAAATAAATACCTATTTATTTGTTACCTATTAAAATCGATAAGTGTAACTGCAGTGCGAGATTAACCATAAACCATTTTTTTTTACTATCCTAAAAAAAATTTCGCGTTGTGCTGCGCCATAAAACAATAGAAGGTAAACAATTACAAAAACCCAACAACATTTAGCTACTACATTACACGTCCATGCCCTCATATACCTGAGTCCGGTATATCGTAGTACCTACACAGGTATACTATCCAGCTGCGGTGGCGAGCAACCGCGGTATACAATATACGTAATGAGTGGAGACCACATGTCGCCGGCGGTAATGCGATATGCTGTGGTATGCCAGGGGTTGTGGAAACGATGTATACTAGTCATGTACATATGCGTTAGTAGTGCGTACGCTACCTTCTGATACAGTGTAGCTGTATCCGTCTGCTACTAGTTATATTCTAGCTCAAGACTTACTTAACTTTTCAAAAGATGATTTACCTAACTTTGAATATTTCGGTGATAGATAGATAATATAGGAGAAATTGATTTCAACGATGGAAAATAATACTGCTTACTTGTCGGCCAGTTTCCAATTCTAATTTAAATATCTACGTAGAAGAGAAAGTGTCATTTTTTACCGTAAAATACGCCAGCCTCGACTCAAAATTAACTTCTGTAACAATGAACCGTAGTTCAGCGACTTTTGAACTAAACTTGCCCGGCGCAGATACAAATAATTATTGTAGTTGTAAGAATGATAAGTGAAAATAATTATGAATACATTAGACACAATACTGATAAACATATCTACTTATTATGTAAATAAGACATCTCAGACAGATTTAGTCACTACTATAAATACCGATCTTTAGCGTATCTACCTAAAAGCGTCGGCTACACAAATACCTACGTCAGATATTTAAAATAAATACCTAAGATAATATTTGCGCATATCATGATAAACCCGAAATCATGAAAATACGGACTAAAGTTTCCACTGACACGGTCGTTCCGTACAGTTTATTGTTTATCTAGACTTCTGTAATTAGTTAGGTGCTGGGCATTCCCGCATTCCGATTTCTTATTATAAATTGGCGAAAACAGCATGAATAGACTTACTGAGATGACAAATACCTAAACTGTTAGATATTCCACCTTTTATTTTCCTGAAATTACAACGCTGAAGGTTATTAAAACAAAGCACACGAAAATATTTCAAGAATTGTTTTTTGAACGCTGAGCCAAAAGTGAAGTAAATAACTAGGTAGGTATCTTGGTTGAGTTTTAAAATAGTCCACTTTTTTCGTGTTGGTTCACTGAACTTTTCGGTCACTGCCGATCACCGACATGGTTTGCAGATAATTGACACAATGCACTAAAAAAATGTTTTAAATGTTTTTCCTAAATCAATCACGTCATTATGGTTCTTCTCAATGGCCAATGTCGTTGCATGACCATATTCAATAAAAACTTTTTTGCCTCTAAATTCGATTGAATGCCGCCAAAATTCGAAACGAAAACTTGTTAGTCGAATAGATATAGATATCTATCCGAGAAATCGTTACGTTTATAATGTAATTAGACAGATTTTGGCATTGAGAAAGTTATCTCAGATCCTAAAGTCAGCTGTTTTGACCGTGAAGTGTCACTGTCATGTTTCTTAGTTATTTCTAACACTCTGCCACTTCTGCATAATAATTTTAAGCTTGATTACGGGCAGTATCTAATCTATTCCAATAAGAATCTGTTCTATCTAAATAAAGATTCTTGTGATGCAGCCGTTGATGGTGGACTTAGATAGACTATACGTATCATTTAACATTTTAATTTAAAATTTCATTTCACGTTTTAAGTTTGAGGTTCTATGGCCCAGTAACAAGAACTGTGTACGTCAGTTTCATTACAAACCTGAAGGACACATGATAAGAAAATGCTTAGTTTTATTCCAATAAATAAATTAGATGGTAGATAAAATAAAAATATCATTAACCTGAAACTAGAAATAACCAACTACTTCAACAGGTTTTATTTGGTGCAACAAAAATAACCGATTCACGTGAAAGCGTTTCTATTAAGTAATAAATTAACGATACATTTATAACGTTTTATTAAATAAATTGGAAATGACAGACAGACTGACAGATGAAAAGAGATGACGAAGATCGAATGCAAAGCTAAAGAACCTATACAAAAAAAAACAAATAAGACTTTTTCAATATTGATTTCTCAACGGACTTGGTGTTTTTTTCTACACAGTAGGCAAACGATTATAATAAACTCTTATTGAATTTTATTGGCTTATCAAAAGACGTGATTAGTACCCACAACAACCTACAAAAACATTCCGGGCTAGCTAGAAATCCTCCATATCTATTTCACGTCGGCAATTTAACAGCGCATATTTATATAGATGACAAAGCATTTCGCGAAACTATGCATCGGTCGATAACTATGTCATGTCATTGGATAGACAGTCGTGGGAATTAAAAAATCACAATCAGCTAGATAGCCTTAATTTGCATAATCAAGCAAAAACTGAAGTATAGGTAGGTCGACCTACCTATACTTCAATTTGTGCTTAGGTTGTCTAATGCTACTTAGGTCATGGCGCGGTGGTGTGACGACTTTTTCTGAACGGGTTTATAGGCTCACTAACAACAATTAACTAACATTCTGTCGTCACGTAACTGGTGTGATTAGTTGACAGAAATAAGAACAGCAAATCAAATCAATAGAAAAAAGATTTAATTTAATTGGCTTTCAGAAACAGGGAATAGGGGTTCAGCTTTCAACGGTCGAACGAAAACGGACTTGCTGTTTCTTATCGTTTTCCATTTATGTACAAATTAGCCATTGGGCCCGCTGATTGGATGATTTAAAATTGAAAATGTCGGAATTCCATTTCATTGTCATCATGTTTCAATGAGTGACGAAACAATTTCGAATGTGTCTTATACAGATTAGGTCGAAGCTAATCTCTAGACGTGCAGACAGAAATCAAATAGCTACAATCTTAGAGTGGAATGTTCGATCGTAGAAAGGAACATACCTACACAAAGAAATGTTGGTATTTCCCAAAGAAACATAAAGATTAAACAACATGTTGTTTAAGATGATAATGACAAACATCATAATGTAGATGGTCGACTACTACTTGTGCGTGTTTATTTATACATATAAGTAGATGATAATATTTCATTACGAGTTGAAATACTTATTCAAGGTGAAAATGTGTACCTACCTATGTTTTTTTGAGGCTTTTTGAATTTTCGTTCATCAATAAAATAGATCACTTGGTTTAGTTCAAGTATTTACAAATATTGCAACTGTAACAGCTAACGAAAAAAACTCAAAGCAAACCAGAAACGGATGGTAGGTAGGTCGTTAATTGCGTGTGCTATTGAAAAAATGCCGAGACCTTGCTAAGCTGCAAATGTATGAATGCGTAAAATTAGACGCCATCCATATTATTTTTTGCGTCTATTTATGTTACCTTCAGCTAGTTTCACATATTAACATTTATTATACATTTAGTTTGTGCATTCTAGAGACGCACAAACAGCATTTCTTTGATAAGATAACCAAGGATTGACGATGATATATGTAGGAACCGCGCCACTGTCTATCAAACAAAAATTTCACGAATGCGCTCAATGATAATATTGGAACTTTGTTTTTTTCTTTACTATCTTTGTAAAGTATTTAAATAGAAAGATAGGTGCAACAATAGAATGCTGTGTCTATGGTGTCATTTGTATAATTAAAAAATAACAATAGTAGGAACACCGTTATTCAACTATTGTGTAGGCTTAATCCATTTAACGAATATTATCGCTTTAACGAAACGGCGCGACCGCGGCGCCGAAGCCCTACTCCGCGCGAGTGGGCGAAAAGACCGCTTACAAGTGTTACCGGGCTGCAGTGGCGCGATACTTTAAATCAGACAATAATTATCATAATCGGAAACCTATCAACCTTTCAGTAACAGGGTTATCCTCACTTCGAAATTGCCAAAGGTTTACCCCCTCAGAAATCGGTTGACTTAGTTTCCATAAAAAAATTGTATTTAGTGTATCTCGACGTGCTTTTGTTAAAAGGCCATTGCACAAAATATTTCACAGTCATGGTGTTGACCTACAATCATATCGTTATAATCTGACGACGAATAACCGATAAGATTGCTTGCTCTTAGTGATCTTTGTTCAGTTATATCTGATAATCGAGATGAAGTGCACATTTACATATCTAAGTAAATAAAAAAAAACTTTGTACTTGAAAAACAATTGTGACGTCGCATTGATAAAACAAGAAAGTGTTTTGCGTTCTGTTGTATAATTAAGCAGTTTGCGAATTAATTGATATTACCTAGCTATAATTAACTATCATTTAAGAAAAATGGCTTTGGGTACAATAAATCCGTACGGCCCCTACGAAACAAACTTACGAGGGAGAGGACAATCAGCTATTTGTGAGTAATCCATTAATATTTATAAACCACTTTCATGATGTAGAAAAAAATGCACTCGCCTAATCCTAGTTATTTAATCATGATAAGAAAATGTAATGACTAAAACCCTATTACGCGATAAACTGCGGTGAACTATGATCCGCTATTATTTCAATTCATACGATAGGTACGTTCACCACTTTCAACCAAATCTATCTTCAGAATATCCCATCTTCAATACTTCTGGAATAACCCTTATGCTATGCACTTACAAAGGTTATTTATTATCACTTATCGGAATCAGGACGCACGTTTTAAGACATGATTCAGTGGGCGCATTCGACCGTTTTTAACCGATCGTTACACCGTGTAAAAGTATATATGTAGGTACGGTTTTGATAATTGAGAACGCAATAACATAAAGCAATCAAACCTTATCACCAGCAGTTCGCACTACTGCAACACTCCATACAATTGTACACACGATTACGAGACGATTACTGCTCGTATTGCTACATTATTATAAGGTTGTCAAAAACCGTAAAACATTCCTTGCGTATCAATGGTATGGTTATGTTTTTTACACTGTCAAATGATCCGCTCATTCGGCTGTCATTATACGTTCACATGCTTGTTTTATATCGTGAGCAACATTCAACGTACAATCGAAATAAAACACGAAGAATTTAACGAGAGAGAGCAAGGCCTAATGCGGAATACAAGATTGTAATTTGACGAAATGTACTAAAAAGTTTGTAATTCAATCATGAAGCTTTTTACATCCTCATCTCAACTCGAATTTAGCCGTTTTCTATGTGTATATCAGTTTCGTGCAATAAAGATCCCATTTCCCAATAACGATTTATAGGCATATAAATGAATTGATGTGTTGGTACGCGTGTCATCTCGACTGGCCAGTCCCCCCCCCCCAGCCCGCCCGCGTGACCGCTCGGCGCCACTCCAGCGCACGTCGCGAACTTGACCCACTTCTCCCGAGAGACCATTGTCTTCACGCTAACCTCGATCATCGACGCTCGAGCACCTCGAAATTATCTCTCATAAAGTATTCCTCAACGCCACCTCGCGAAAACAATTGTTTTCTTCCATGACCTTTCTATGATCACGGATCTTTGAACAACCCACATTTAGAACAATCTGCCTTTCGTGTCATCTAATTGTGAACTTTCCCAACTTTCGTTTCGATCACCGGTTCGTGAATATACATATACAATCCCGTTATTACGCCGTGTCATTGCCCCAGTAAACTACATGCCATACACTTTCCACCATTTGATGAGTTAACAGTTTCGAGCTTCCGGAACTACCTACTTCCTGTGACCGACGGCAAAATGTCGCTAAATGAAACAAAAGCGAAAGTAATTCTCTAACCACTGCCTCAGAAACAAAAACGAAACGTGTATTAAGGCACCATCTTTATCAGCAAAATTATTAGCCTCTTCGAGTCCAAAGTCGAGTCATGCCGATAGGGGGCTTCATTCGAGCTCAACAGCGTGCAATCATAGCACCCATCTTTTATACCGCAACACAAAATGATTAATTGTTTTTTTTTTTTCACTTTTCCAGGCATGTCCCTAGACGAAGGCAGACAATCACAGAGGCCGTACAGGTACGGCATGGTGTTGCTATGCGCCGGCGCGCTGATCAACTGGCTAGGTCTGGCCGAAGACTACGCGGAGCCGGTGCGCTACGTGGGCGTGGCCTGCATCGTGGCAGGAGCACTGCTCATCTGCGCCGCCATGTGTTGCTGGCTGCAGTCGCCCGCGAGGCAGCCGCAGACCGACCGCGCGTCGCCTGACACACACCAAGTGAGTATTCTATTCCCAATTTCTTACCTTAAAAAAAAACGTTTATCACATTTGTAAAACATAAATCCAGACCCCGGGGGAAAATCGTCGTAGCACATCGCGTAGCCTAGCGTAGCGTCGCGTAGCACCGCGTAGCAACGTGTAGCATCATGTAGCAATCGAAAGTGTAGCAATGGGTAGCAACGTGTACCATTGCGTAGCAATGTTGCATAGTATGTTGTAGCTTTGTTAAATTAGAATTACAATCAAGTTCAATCCGATTTTGGTTAATTATTTACCTTTATATCCAGTTAGTTATTTAATTTGTAACAGTATTTAACGATTATTGTATCAATTTCAGATTGACGATCCCATCCACGTAATATCGATGCCGGATGAGGAAACAATGCAGCAAAAACCTCCAGACTACGACACGGTAGCGGGAGCCCCGCCGACCTACGACGATGCCATCAAGTTGAACCCCGCGCGGCTGCTGCCCGCCACCAGCAGCGCGCGGCACGAGCTGCCGCCGCCGCTGCTCACGGACGTGGCCATCATCCCCGGCCAGCCCGACGAGCTGCCCCCGACACCGCTGTCCGCCATCGCCCCCATCCACCGGTCGCAGGTCCCCAAGACGCCGCCCCCGCCCTACAACCCCACACACGCCATCAGATGAAAGCCCGGCCGGACAACTTTGTTACTTTAAATCGACTGCTGTTTCATGTGATGAGACTCGTATATAGCAATTAGTCCACATTGTTGACGTCCCAACAATGTCATGGTATTATATTTATATTGTACGTACATATCCTAACATGAAACTATCGTTTTTATTGAATGTAGGTGGTCGAGTAAGAGCGTTGCGTACTTATGTGATAATAGGGAAGTTATTATTAGTTACTTATTTCCTGCTCTGTACATAATTATGAAATTTTGTAAAATAGGCTTTTGTTAAATATGTACCTATAGTTAGGCAGTTAAGTAAAAACTCTTCCAATAATTATTTTAAAAATTGTGTTCCAAACAGAGCACCTCTGTGGTTCCAAATAATTGTAAAGTAGGATAAGTCACCGAAACGCCTGCGTGGAGCGGGCCGGCCAGCTGACGAGACGCGCCCGTACATATCTGTTCATGATCAATTATTAGTATACAAGTAGTAGTAGTGTCCTACGTCACTGTGCCATTTATTTGAGCAGTTCCCACTGGTGTGAGTGCACATCAGTTGTTATCAAATACAACTGTTCTTTAGCTTATAGTTTGCTCACGAGCCTGTAGATATAAGACACACTACTATCACTTTGCTTGACGCAAAAGAATGTACACAAACATAATCATCGGATAGATGATCCTTACAACATTCGACGAATTAGAAATATAGTTGGAACAATGATGTTTGAATAATAAATTAGTCGATTTGATATTTCCAACTGATTGTTAGCTTGTCGTTGTGATATGACCGTTAGTATCATCGTTTTAGTTGACTATCGAGTTTATAATATTAGTGGAGGTATTATAGTTTCCTGTTCCGATTTGTCTATTCTAGTCTTCAAATTAAAACATATTTATATTCTGTTAGATCATCCAGTCATGCATAATAATTTGTAATTTGTACATATTCTGATTGCACAACTTAAAGATTTCGAACAAAGTGACGCTCATTATAAGTGCTAAATTGAATGAGACAGACACATCACATGCATATTCAAGTTCTTACATTAGGGCATGTGCTAGTCAATATGCCTATTGCAAACTTCTCAAAAATTATACTGTATTTATATTGACGATTGGCATGTTAATTGCAGTTGATTTGAAGTTAATAAATAATGCAGTCAAGATACAAAATCGAAACTAATTTGATCGGATACTAACGAGTTGATAGTCGATTAGGAATGTAGATTTTAAAAGACTCGAGAATATATTTCATACCGGATCTCGTGGCCTAACAACTCTAGGAATAGAATTGCATTAAAAGCAAAATATTACATTTATAAAATCATCATTGACGTTACCTATACTTAGCCGAGTGCTTTCGAATGATTATAAAATGGGACCAATACTGTTTATAAATAACTTAAACTTAAATCGTGTGCTAATAATAATTGATTCAAATAGCGCGTGCCTGCAAGTCTTTATTGAGGATTTTACAATGCTGAAGTTGTGCATTTATTATTTGTACATTGTACAAAATTCGGAAGATAAGAGTGTATATAAACAAAAAAATAAATGTTGTTGAAAGAAAATAATGTTTTATTTGTAATATTTCGTATTACGTTATACGTAACCTATGCCAACCTTATTTTTTGTTCTACTGGATAGGAGATGCGGAGCATGCAGGCTACAAACTGTAAATGGTAGGTAAATATGAGAATAGGTATACCTGCCTCATTAGGCTGGGTACCGGTTTCTTAAAAATTTGCCTACAAGTACTTTCTCATGTAGGTATCTACTTATCGTACATTATTACATATCTATAACAGGGTTGTTGCGAATATCAGCATCAGCATCAGCATCCGCCGATTATCAGCATTGTTTTTATATCAGCATCCCCATCAGCAACATTCGATGCTGACATTCAAGTCGTGACGTGCTAACTTAGCGCGAACCACGTGGAGTTTTAACCAATCATAGACATTTATACAAAAAAAAAAACACTTGTTCCCTCAGCCGTTTGTTTTGTCAACATAAATTGGTTGGACGCTAGTGAATTATTGTGTGACATGTGTAGTTTAATAATAACAAATCACATTTACTAACAATTATAAAGTAAGATAAGTTTTATTTAAGTAAGTAATTTATTAATATCAGCATCCGCTGATAGAGTGAAAACATGCATCAGCAACAGCCCTAATCTATAGCACCCAAAATAAGTGTGGTATCATCTACATTTGTAATTTAGATCTGCAGTTATAACGAAAATTCTAACGGGTATCGAACCCATGACCATGCATAAATTAATCACTCAGTTACTCTGGCAATTGACAATCACCGTGGTGTTATACAGGGTGGCATTGACATCGACGCACAAATGATTACCACGTATTCAGTACATCATTACGAACCCCCACAAAGAATTTTATATATATTGAATTTTTTCATCATCTGCCTAGCCTTTTCCCAACTATGTTGGGGTCGATTTCCAGTCTAACCGGATGCAGCTGAATACCAATATTTTACATGGAGCGACTGCCTATCTGTCCTCCACAACCCAGTTAGTACTAGGTAATACGATACCCCTTGGTAAGACTGGTACATGGAATTTTTTCATCGGTATTAAAAAAACATTTGTTTCCTGGAAAAGTGTAATGGTGTGCGGTTCCACCGAAACTATACGCGAACATTTGTGCCGTCGCGGAGATTTTGTGCAGCACAAAATGTTTGCGTACTAAACTGCAGATCCGTTTTCATCAGAAAAGCTGTGCATAACTTGTGTTCGCGCACAATGCAGGCAATCAGCACATTAATTTGTAAACGAACATGTTAATACGAGAGCCCATGACCAAAATGTTTGCTGATTTTTAACCGACTTCTAAAAAAGGAGGAGGTTCTCAATTCGGTTGTATGTTTTTTTTTTGTGTTTGTTACCTCATATCTCCGTCATTTATGAACCGATTTGAAAAATTCTTCTTTTATCTGAATGGATCTACTTCCCGATTGGTCCCATAGAAATTTCATCAAAATCGGTTCAGCAGTTTGGTTTTGAAATCAAAATAGCTGGAAAAATTTTCATCCAAGTAAAAAAAGGTTTGTTTCATTGACTTTTTTGTAATGTTATTTTCCACTTTTTTTGTGTTTTTTTGGAAGTCGGTTTTTATTTGCAAAAAAGTTTTTTTTTTTTAAATTACCGGTTAAGAGTAAATAATAATCTATACATATAAAGGCCAAATACTATGAATTGGATAGAAGATTTCTTATATCTCCACTCCGAATGAAGGGAATATCGGTAGCTTCTCAATAAAAATCCGCCCCTAAGACAACCCACTGCCCATTTTCATAGTGACTTCGTTGGTCTAGTGGCCGCAAGCGCTACTGCTGAGAATGAGTGCCTGGGTTCAATTCCCAGGTAAGGCCAGGGTTATTTGATTTCCCTAATTTAGTTTAGATTTATACTTAATGGGTGGCAATAGGCTGACTACTTAATACATGAGACATAAACATAACTGGCGAAATGTGGGTGTACCCGGTGTACCTAACTACCTACTATGGTTCACCTCGGCCTGACCCTTCGGGGAAGTACAGCCGTGATGTTATCAGGGTTGCGCAGTATTTGAATTACTTGTAATTAAAATACAAAAACGTATTTGGTATTTGTATTTCAATTACTTGCTTAAAATGTAATTTGTAATTCTTATTTCAAATACCTGACGCCGAGGTACATATTTTGTAGTTAGTATTTCAAATACTTATGGCATCATAATACATTTTAACATTTAACCAAAAAATGAAATAAAAATCAAATATCCAAATATAAAAAAGTGTTTATACAATTTAACACAAGTTTTTGCTCATCAAGACCTCTAGAAAGATTGTTTTCTTTATCAGGTTTTATTCATTCTCCAACAAGAGGCTGTTTGTTTGACAGTACATTTAAAAATCTAGTGTTCATGAAAGGAAACTTTGGTTTTACTGATTAATCTTCTTTTACTCTGCTTTTTAGCCCGTGCTGGGCTAGATTACTTTTTATTCTTAATAGTATTTTAAATCAGAATAGTTAAAATTCTGTATTTTATAATTATTACAAATACATTACTTAAAGATATTTTGTATTTCGTATAATAGATACTTGTGAGATAGTATTTTGTAATTTGTATTTCAATTAAAGCAAAGCATGTATTTTGCCCAGCCTTGGATGTTATGTTATCTTGTTAGTTCCAATTAAACTCACCGGCAAGTTAAGTTTGCTATACCACCTTCAGTATCCGGCCCTAAACACGGTACGGACTCATGAGCGTCGCCAGGAGGGACACTACAAACTTACACATTTTCCTTAAACCACCGTGCGCGGCTCCTACTTTGAAACCTGCGAAAAAACTTTTTTTTTTTTATCTTCACAAAGGCTTCTGTTTCTACCTCTGGATTGGCACTCCTATTGGAGTTTCGCATGGTGGACCGCTATAGACAGAGGCTGAAATAAATTGATAGGCAATTATGGCATACACAAGATTGCAAAAAATGGAGCATGTGGACATTTTAATCCCAAATGACATATCTAAATTTATTCAAGGCAATATGTCAAAAAAAATGAGCGTATTTGTGTGTGTTAAGTGTTTTGCGCTTAGGAATATTTTGGCTCGTGACCAAAATTGGAACTAATGCCTCCATCTTTAATTTTCCACTTGTTTCACAAATGTTCACCAGCAAAAGTGCGCAAAGATCCCGTGTTGTATAATTTTGGGGAAAATCATAGTCTTCTCAACAGAAAATTCAGTATTTAGCTCCCCAGAATATGGATTTGTGCTCGGCCTCTAGTTATTAACGTTAATGTATTGGAATACCTGTCAAATTCCGATATCTGCAGCCAGGCCAGTTCACATTCCTTTCCACCCATGACTATTATTCTAATTAGCATTAACGATTCCATTTCGTATCGCCTTGCACAAACGTGTAGTCGCGCACTATCCATGACAGTTTTGTGAAATTGACGGCCGCCGATATGACACTGACTGACTGACAGTTGACACTTGTCAAACGACAACAATGAACAGCTTGATGCAAGGGTCCGGGGAATCGAATATTCAATTTAATTGTTAATACCTAATAAAGAAACAATTTTGGCTGCATTACGTCCAAAAATTCAACATCTATGAAAAATATGCCGGTTGAGATAAACAGTCTGATAGAGGGATGGCTCGAGTTAGAGAGCGACCCGGGCTTGTTTACCCTATTGTTGGAGGACTTCGGAGTAAAAGGGGTTCAGGTAGAAGAGATTTATGACTTACACAAACCCTTTGAAAGTCCAGTTTACGGGTTCATCTTCTTATTTCGATGGATTGAAGAGAGACGTTCCCGCAGGAAATTCGTGGAACAGATTGAAAGTTTCGTACGCGATGAGGAGACTATAAACAGTATATTTTTCGCACAGCAAATGGTTCCAAACAGTTGCGCCACTCATGCCTTGCTATCCATATTATTGAACTATCCTAATCTTCATTTAGGAGAAACATTGAGCAGATTAAAGGTAAATAATCTTTGTTTTCTTAAACAATGCAGATGTTTCATTGTTGTTTACTTACCTAACTTAATCTCTATTGTTATCCATTCACTAAACAGCACCACACTCTTGGAATGAACCCTGAGAACAAAGGCTGGGCCATTGGGAACACCCCAGAGTTGGCTTGTGCTCACAACTCACATGCCATACCACAAGCTAGGAAAAAGGCTGATAAAAATGCAGGAGTTCCCACTGGACGCTTCACAGGTGTGTTAACATAAGATGTAGATACAGTGATAATTTTTTATTGATTGAGCAGCAACATTCAACAACAACCAACAATCTGAATCTGATCTGACAGCGAACAAAAGAGATTAGTAAGTAGATGGGGAAAAAATTATCTTTTCCCTTCAGATTTCATTACCAATTATAAATGCAGCAAACTTGGAGACTAATTTCTTTTAACACCTTCGCTGCGGCAAAACGAACTGTTGACTGCACTTACTAAGAATAATGTCATTGATTATGTCATTCTTCCAGGTGAAGCTTACCACTTTGTATGTTTTGTGCCCATCAATGGGCATTTGTTTGAGCTGGATGGCCTGAAACCATATCCCACCGATCATGGGCCATGGGCATCTGATGAGGACTGGACTGATAAGTTTAGGAGAGTCATGGCTGTGAGGCTTGGCAGAGATGCTGGTGAACAAGTCCATGATATAAGGTACAATAAGATTGGAAAATTCTTTAATTGTTCATTATAGTTAACATGTCAATGCATCTTGGTTTTTTAAGATTTTATAGTGTCGAGGAATATACCTACTTGAGCCAGATAGTGTCTCGGTTGTTAAGCAAACAGATCGCGTTAGAAACACCACCCTATGGTGAAAAATAGCCATGCTGAAGTGGGAGTGGGCTGACCATGTCGTACGAATGCACCCGGAGATGTGGCCACAGATCGTCACTCACTGGACACCTGAGGGAGAACAGCGGCATCGAGATTGACTGCCACGAAGTTGGTGTGACAAAGGGGAGGCCTTTGCCCAACAGTGGCACATGACCTAGGCAAGTAAAAAAAACATAGGAACAAGGGAGACTGGTAGAAGAAAATGTGTTATGCTGACCCTAAGGAACATTTTATAAGGCTAAAGGTAGATGGTGATAAGTCATATGATCCTTTTTCACTAGTGTCTTTCTTTTCCATTACAGGTTCAACTTGATGGCAGTTGTGCCTGACAGAAGGTTAGCACTGACACAGAGACTAAATGCACTTGAACTGAATCAGAAGAGGCTAAAGGAAGCAATCTCAAAGATCGGCAAACATATGCGACATTTGCTATCAAAACGCAGGGAAATCAATGGTACATTTGCACAATGTTGTTTATTAGTCTGTTGCCCCAAAAATAATAACAAATTCATGACTACAGAAGGTTGATAAATCAGGCCAATCACAATAAAATTAAAGTAGTATCCAGAAAGGCATTTCATAAACATAAATCTAGATAAATGCTCCATATTATTATTATTTAGAAATGACAAGAGTATTAGTGCTATAACGGGTTAAAGCATTCATAATGCTTTTTATACATGCAAAGACCTAAAAACATTATTTTTTGGACTTCTTATAAAAAATATTCCATCGGCTGATGCAATTAGCACGAAAAGTCCATTTTCCGCTCAGGTTCTTTAGGGAAGTTTGTCCAGTTTGATGGTCTGAACCACAAAGCGATCTATTGAGCTTTTAGAGTATAATCTTGCCAGTATAATCGTCAATATAAAAAAGTCATCTAATTTTCCACAGAACATGGTGAATTGTTGTCGGAAGGCAGCAATGAAAACTCCCTCAACGAAAACATAGTGCAGATCAGTGAGGAGACGATACTGACTGCTTTAGAGTCATCACAATTGCAGTTGTACGATGTGGACTACACTCGTCCTATTACCATAGAGATTGGAGCTAATGATCGTCCACATCAAGACAGCAGTATTATTTTAGGTAACCACCTGAAATAATATTTAAGTTCCAGGCCACAGTCAAACAATTCCATTAAACATCCTCACAACCTGACTTCTTCAGGTTGTCGTCATTTAAATGTGATTTATTTTTCTTTCGGAATCAAAATTAAAATATGCAATGAAATATATCCGTTTATATGTTTTCAGTTGATCCTGTAGAGCAGGGCGTAATTGTGAAGTTCATAACAATCAACAGAGACAATCAAATTGTTGGAGATGTAAGTGTACTTTTAGAGAGAACACTGCTCTCTCTATCTTTATATTCAGTCCCCCAATGCAAGACCTATTTTTGATGTCTATGTCCTGGCTTCGCGCTAGATTTGTCCGCCCATTGGGTTGGCCATTCTTAAGACTTCCTAAAAGTATAGCCTGAAAGACTGGAGGATCTGGTCAGTCCACCGTTAAGGTCGTCGACCCCTTTGACTCCTCGTTTCCTCCAGTGGTTTCACATCTTTTAGTTAAGTCTCGAGTTCCATCATCATAAAGTTTTTGTTGTATATTTCAGCTTTACCCCACATCCATCACAGCGCTGGTAAAGAGCAATGATTCTCCCATACTAGTTTGTTGTGAGACCGAGCCGGATCAGCCAATCAAACTAAGAAAGCTATTGCTGACGCACTCGGAACTGAATGCTTTGATGAGCAGCATTGTTAACGAGGTGCAACTATGTCAGCAGGCACTCAATGATGAGAATGATAAGAGGGATATGTATAAGGTAAGATATTCAGTATTTTGTGTTCCCATGAAATTATTGCCAAATTTGCTTCTAGAAGGCTTCTAGATACTAAGATGATGAATTAAAGTATATTTGATAGCACAGCAACTTCTAAAACCAATTGGATACCTTTGAAATGCCCTCCAGCCTTCCTCTTACAATATAGCTGACTGCCGCTTCATTTCTTTTACAGTTAAGACATATTTTGGATCTACGTGACATCAACCAACTCTATAAATTACTGTTTTTCTAGGTGGACGACTGCCGTCGCACACACAACTACGACGAGTTCATCTGCACGTTCCTATCCATGCTGGCGGAGCGTGGCGCCCTGGGTGAACTAGTGGCGGCGCAGCTGGAGCGCGGCCGCTCGTCGCGGGCGCGGCGCCGCCGGCCGCGGCCCCGCCCTCGGGCGCGGCCGCGACCTAGGCCACGCGCGCGGAAGTAACGCCCTCTACCGAAGATACCCGAATGTTGGAGATGCAATATAGAGCAGCTAAAAAGCATGGGGATTTAGAGAGTGTTGACAACAGTTAGAATGGCAACTGGTGCTCGTGTCAGATCCTCACCAGTTGCGCTTTTGTGGTAAATACACTTCTAACGATACCATTTTTTTAGCTTAGTTGGAGGAGTTACTATTACTTAGTAGTAATGAATAAGTTTGCTTGAAGAAACGAGTCGGCCTGCTACAGGCCGGATCAATAACTCTGTCTACCCGACATAAGCCTCAAAACCGAGAAGGCAATCTATAGCTACATGTGCAGACTCGTCCCTGTTGGGCTAAATTGAGTACTCATATAAGTACAATCTTTTTTATTTGTAGTGGTAATCATTTACAGCTTACCAGAACACTATTGTTAATTTATTGACTTACATGCATGTAGCAGGACTACTTTAATACAAATGTACTATTTCAATAATTATCTGTTATCTTGCAGTATTTTAGTAGTTTATTATGCTTTTATAATTATGTATGCTTAGCCACTTGTAATAAGTTCGTTTACAAAATTTCCAACATGTGGTATACGAGCAAAATGTGACGTCACACCGCTATCCATTCCAAACCCAAGTCAGGCTCTTCTCATTACTGGCTTGTTTTTCTCATTCTGCCTGGGAATTCACTCGTTCTCTGTGGCATCGTTCTGCCCATTCTAAAGAGGTCGACATAGCGCTAAAGGAACTGTATCACATCGTTACGGTATGCTAATAACCTACCGACCATTGGAGGGTATAACAGTTGCTCTCCGCGAAATAGCCAGTCGTATTGAAAAGAGGAATCGGAAAAGAGATAGTCGTACAGAAGAGCCGAAGACGCTCGAGACACACGATACCCTCGGAAGATAGCAGATGAACTGTGGAGAAACAAATCAACACATTCACACTTCATCATTGTGGCAGAAAGTGCAGTAGCCAATATGGAAATCGGTGATTCAACTGGGGGCTCACGACTGCCGACCACAAACTATGTGTAGCATTTTGATCACATGTTGGGAGAGTTGTTGCCGTGTTTGTTACAAGTTAAATGAGAATAAATGAATAAAACGAAGTTTTTTTAAAAACGATTTTTTATTTATCATACTACGAACAGCGCCGTATTTACATGGTCATCATATTGTTAAAGAAATGTAACAACAACGATTGATTATTGTTTGCTTAGGCACGTACTTCATCGAACAACATTCTTATATATTTAGCTAACGAGCACAGTACGATGTGCGTATCGATTATAGTCCTTTCAGTAATTATACCTCTGACAGCACCAACCAAATAGCAATCTTATTGTAGCGAGAATAAAAATCACTGTGATTTTGACAGAGGTTAAATAACTGTGCAGACTTATCGCCATTCCTTCTCCTTGTTTGATAACACATCATTCTATCGACAAGTAATATCGATATTTCACACATATTATTAAAATATACAGGGTGGAAACTTTCAGCGGAGCAGTAAGGGAAACTACCTTAACCGATGCAGTTACATGACAATGGCCTTAGGAGACTATCCATAATTGTTTGTAATTTTTTTATCCCAATTCGCAGATTTTCAAAAGAAATTACAGTTAGCAAAAAATGGCCATTTTACACAAAACTTTTTTTGATGCCAATCGATCCTGTTTCTAATACTAATCAAAAACTTGTATGGCATCAACCCAGGTTGGACTACCAAAGAGGTCAGAAATTGCAAAATACTATTCTTATACATTTCGTAGGAAATCATTGCAGGTCCTAACCTAAGAAAGAATTAGAATTTCTGAATTTGGTATATTAATTATTCTGGGTAGGTAAGTAGGTGTGTTGATACTATGATTGGATTACCTTCTTTAATAATATTTATATTAGTCTTGTACTTTATATGAGGTAACTTATCAATATCTTTCATTTAATAACGTCCTGAAAAACAAATACATCCCTGCAATAGGCTGCTGAGTCAAAGGTGCCCTTCGTGGACTAGGCTAGGTGCTTATTCGGACGGGTGCTTATTATATGATTATTCGGCCGGGTGCTCTAGGTGGAGTACCTCCTTTTTATTCTAAGAAAGATGAGGGGAAAACCTATGTATATCGCAATTCGGGTTAGGTTAGAAATGATATGTCGGGTCAGGTTAGGAATAATGTAAAATTATGGATAGTCTCCTAAAACCATTTTCGTGTAGCTTCATCGGTTAAGGTAGTTCTGCTTACTGCCCCGCTGAAAGTTACCACCCTGTATATGTTAGTGATGTAGCAAAGACAGAATTTCACATTCAAAACGGGCATGGCTTTGACGATAGTCTGGTTTGGTAAACGACTCTATCGATACGCAATAACGTGCAATCTATTACTATAAAAGTGAGTGGTAACAGTATCAGTAGTATATTATGTTGCACATACACAAAGTATGTCCAGAAATATTTAGAATACAAATTTAACCTAATTGACAGAATTGACTCAAAAGCACAATCTATGAAAACCCATAAGTTACGCTATTAGATTAGGTTATTACAACATGAACAGTTAAAAATTAACCACGATTTGCCAACAGTTATTCACATCTTTTGTTATAATTGTTGACTATAAATAACAATATATATTAATGTTTGACACAAATAAAAACATCAATGATAATTGAAAGCTTCAATGGTTTAAGTGAAGTTTGACGAATTCTCTGTCACTCAGCAAAGCTTATTCGGATATGTAGCGGACACTGTTTGACAAATATTAAGGACTGCTGATTTCGAAAGATTAAAAGTCACAAAATACATTTTCCCATAACACTCATTCATAAACACTTGTTCATTTGGCGACACTGACAACATATCAATACCGTTATAAGAATAGTTGATTTATATTATAGAAGTATAACATGAATACACCGTAGTTACGTGTTTCTTTCGCAAGGCTCGTATATTACATTATATCGACGACAATTTATTATTAGTATCATAATTCATTATATTACACTTGTTGATTCGATCTTACTTTACGTACCAAACAGACATGGAAGCCGAAACTATATAGACCAGTTGCAATTTATTTATTGCATAAAAAGGCAAGTCACTCGATGATAAACATGCTATATCACAGACTAAAGAAAAATAATTACACAAACTTACATGCACTACATTCTTATTATGGCACTAACAACTACACCTGAAACTAAATTGTAAACATTTAAGGCAGTGTTTATAAGAATCGAGCGAAGCCCATTCGAGTTGTTCTTTATAAACTAATCAAATTTTTGCATGTAGTTTGTTAATGGACATTGACCGACTCTGCAGTTCCAAGTCGCAGACTCGGGCCGTTCAGTCCTGTTACATTTCAATCACAATATAACTGAATGTCTACTGCTACAGGTGTTTCAACAATATACTCCCGTACTAGTTAGAAAATAATAATAATACTCGACAATAACAATTCATAAAACCATTAAAATATATACGAAGGACAAATTGGCAGTAGCACCAGTTACCATAACATAGCGACGCACACGGTCTCAGGTTCACAACCAAAACTTATTGCTATTATCACTACTTGAAATTGCACTACTTTGGGTGTAGAATAAAATTGTGAATTCCAAACGGAAGCGTAAAATTAAAACTAGATCTGCGTGATTTGAGCGAAATGTACGCACATGCATCAACTACCGCACTCCGCGAGAATTCATTCCAAATAACACTTAATTATTTGATCAAAATAATATCCTCAAAATTTACTAACAAAAAAATCTACATCAAACCTTAGCACACTATTCACTACCGCATACATTCATAGATAAGGAACAATATCATCAATCAATAATTATATTAAAGTAACAATGTATATAGTTAAATGTCCAATATGAGTGGAACATGACGTGGCGTGGGGCCCGAGCTCAACTCTCCGCGTCGCGCGTCTCCTGCGCCTTCTCGTCGGACGCTTTGGCCAGCTCGCCCAACACGCCGGGGATAGGCAGCTCCTTTAGCTGTCTTTTCTCTATTTCTGCCTTGAATTGCTCGATGTCTTGCGGACTGGGAAATATTGACAATTGATTAGATGTAAAATTATTTGCTACTTTGGCGAGTCTAGTTAATTTACGTTTATGTGAGTCATAAGAAGTTCACTAGGCATAGCCAAAACCCTAGCGTCCCCAAATCGTCCAGTCTAGTAACCCCTTACCTCACCACATTCCCGACATCTTCACCAGGTCATTGCTCCACTTCGTGGAGCCTCGCTGCGTTCCGGTATCTTCAGAATACTAAAGCATGTCCGTACCTGATCTGCACAAAGAGTATGCCGTTGATGAGGTTGAGCATGTCGATGACGGAGGCCATGCCGGGCGGCTGGATGTGCAGCGGCGGCGGCGCGGGCGCGGCGTGCGGCGCGCGCGCGTACGCCTCCGCCAGACGCTTCTGCAGCACCACCGCCTGCTGCGTCAGGTGCCGCAGGCACTCCGACGACTCGCGGGTCTTCTCGTGCTTCTCGCCCAGCTACGGTAACATCAAGCACATTGATTTAGAACAAAATGGTTGTTTGAAAAAAAGAAAAGTATTTATTGTACATCACATAGGAACTTAAAAATAAACTAACAAAAAAATCTGCGCGAGGCCAAATGCTATCTATCTATATGATATTTGTCTTGAGGTAGGATACCATTAAAAAAAAAAACATAAAAATGTTACAATATTAAGGTGTGACACTGGATCGTGATCCTGAATGAATCGGCAAAGCCAAGACTTAAAAATCATGGCGCATAATGGGCACATACCAGCTGCTTATAGATGGAGTAGGTCTCCTTCTCGTGCTGCAGCGCGGCGCGGAAGTCGCCGAGGCAGGAGAGCGTGCGCGCCAGCAGGTGGCGCGCGACGGCCGCCTTCAGCGAGCGCGCGCCGTGCGTGGCGCACGTCACGTGCAGCGCGCGCTCCGCGAAGCGCAGCGACAGCTCGTACTCGCCCACCGCGTGCAGGATCAGCGCGATGTTGCTCTGGGGAAACGACAAACACGTTATTAGAAGCGACCCAGCAGCTTGGCATAGCCACAAGACAATACGCTCGTATAAACTACGTATCCATCGACCAAAAGTTTTGCATCGTGAGGTGGCTCCGTGGGCTCTAGAGAGGGCTTTAGATGTATGCTGTTGCTCACATCACAATGTTTTTGTTCTGTATATGATTTCCGTTTCCTACCCTACTGGTCTGATCCCAAATTACTCGAGGGCGGAGCAATATGTTTTTCTCTTCTGTTTATACATTTCTATATACAATTTATTTAACTTGATCCTTACTGCTGGTGACACAAGTGATTTATTAGACAAACTTACATCAAGTAACGCCATTTCCGGATGATTTTCGCCGCAGACGAGTAGTGCTAGATAACGCGCGCGGTACAGCAGCTTCAGCGCTGTGCTCACTTGGCCGTTAGCGAAGCAGTACAACGCCAAATGTGACTGGAAACGAAAAAAAAATACTTACAGCTGTTTACCTGTATATTAACTTGTAGTTGGGCAACATTATTGCCCGAATTACAATTCTGCGATTCGGTACATAAATGTACGCGATTGCTTTGGGATTTTAGATGTGATGTGATTGAAATACGACTATACATCAGAAGACAAGTATGTTCACATATTGAACGGCTGTGCAAGATGTCAAACTGCTTTATGGGGGGGGAATTAAAGTCAATATAGAGCACTACTCACATATTCAGTAATCGTATACGGATGATCAATTCCATTCACCCGCTCGGACATTAACACAGCTTTCTGCTGGTAAGCCATCGCGTCCCTATGTTCCCCGGTGACGTAGCACAGTCGCGCCACCATACGGAGACACTGCGCAATCTCGCTGTGCATCGCTCCGTACACATTGTTGAGTAGGTTTAGCGCTTCAGCGATTAACTCGTGACCTTCGGATACTGCGCCTGCCTGAATCTTGTTCTGACCGGTCGTGTAGAAGTTGTATGCGTCGGAGGCCTGCAAAATATTTTTGTTGAGAAACTTCTAATCATAAGAAAATCTGAGATTGATAGACTTCTAAGAAACTTCTTAGTTCTTCGAATTCAGTATTTTATTTTTGCTTACTCGTGGATTGATATGTTTGACGACTGGGAAAATATTCATGATATCGTTCGCAGTGAATGGCGCCTTGTTCTTGCTGTCAAAGTCATATTCGCGTAACATCAATTGTAGGCCTACTTTGAGCGCGAAAGATCTGTAATATAAGTAAATAAACGTTATTTAATTTGAACTATGCAGCAGAATAATATATAAATATACAAAATAGGATAACCAAATCGGAAAAATAATAGTTACC